>JAAKBH010000548.1:0-208181 GCA_019776075.1 Amaranthus palmeri
ACTCACTCCACTTTTATAAGTTGCCAAATGGTTTGCACGTCTTTTATACAGCGTGAATTACTAAAAAATCATATATTGTGATAAATTCATCCTTAAACTTCGTCTCTCATTATTGTTTCTTTTCTAAATCTTCCTGGACTCTTTAAAAGTTACTTTGTATTTGTCCAACATGCGTGCTGTCACACCAGCTATGCGAGAGACTCAACTCTTACTTACAAGAGGAGAAACAATAATAATAAAGAAACATAAGGGACAGCTGTCTTAAAATAGTTTCTGATATCAGTAGTTCGTTTTATGTTCTGTTTTGGGTGGTTATGTTTGTTGTTTTGTTTTTCCAGCTATTAGGAGGACAAGCAAAGGCTATATATAGGCCAGCTTGTATCTTTGTAAAGGCATCTAAGAATTTAAATAAGAAGGAATAACAAAGGGAGTTGGAGCAGACTCGAATGCTCATTTCTGACAGTAGCATTCTGATCTTTCTCTAGCATTCTGATTTATCTATTTGCATTCTGATCTTGGTGAGAATCTTGGTCTGAATTTTTAGTCCATATCAAGTGCATGACCATCACAATTTAGATATATATACGGCTTTTTTTTATATTAGGACTTAAGATGTTTTGCATTACACCATCTAACTCCTCCCAAGTTTCTCAATGCTTCCTTTTCTCTAACTGAGGCCATAAATACTAATGACATGCATATTTCATATTATAAATAAGTTTCACCCTAACAATTCTATCACATATTTTACACACCTTGACCCAATCATTAGCTAACCACTTATCCATTATAATACCTACTTTGTTTATATTCGTATGTTTTCTCAAATATCACAATTTACATATTTCTCCTTTCTTTAGACTGTCATCGTTTAGTAACCATCTTGTCTCGTGCATACAAAAAAGCATTCATCTTTGTCTTACATTTTTTTAAAAGATCAACCTACTCAAAATGCTTTTTCGAAAGAGTTCTATGTTCCAACATTTAATGATGTCAATCTTGACTTAGGTCTAAATTTTTTTCTTTTGACTCTTATTTCTAAAACATAATTATTTTATCTCATTTGACATTACATTCAGGAGATGTAACACGTTGCTTTTAATGGGGACCTAATTATCATTATACTTAACACATACGGAGTCTTGGAGATAAAGTGTAAAGCCCTTACTCACTGAACACTACATTTAAGCGATGTGACTCGTCGCTTTTGGGTAACAACCTTTTAATCCATGTTTTATGGACATCTCCACGTTAGTTTGAATTCATCTCTTGGCATATGTCACGATGTTTTACCTTTTTGCCACTACCCAACCACAACTCTACTTGTTTGTTTGAGCTGGGACCGACTAGAAAGGCTGACTACAAATACATTTGACAAAAAAAAAAAGTCGCATGCATGAACCAAGGTCATAATTGGTGTGGTCATACATATGATTCGTTGAATGGAATTGAATTGCTTATCAAAATGAAAGAAATGGATGGTTATATTAGGTGTTTTGTCATTTTAGGTGTTATCTTTTTATGGTGGAAATGAAAAGGTTGTTATATAGGAGAGATTTCAAACCAATTTGAAACTGGGCATACTGGAATTTTTTTGTTGATTTTATCTATTAGATAAGGTTGTGTGAAAATTATGATGTTGATTCAAGAAAAACACTTGAGCACTTGGTTCGAGAGAATGAGCTTGATTGCTAGCTTTTACTCCATCCATTATGCCATTTTTTAGGCAACAATTACGTAGATCATTTGTTTGTTGATCTTGGGCAACAAGGGTTTGATCTTTTTGCAATTCTAGGCTAGTTCATGTTATCCTCTACTGATGTCAGAGCAAGTTTTAAGAGTTTAATTTTGGATATGTTACAATCAAACCATTTCTTTGGAGAATTAAGATTAGAGGGAAGTACTAATAGAATTTTGTTGTCCCATGAATTCTTATAGCTTTAATGTGTTGAATTGGTGCGTTTCTCTGCATTGCTGCAAAATATATTCAATTTTTTTTTTTTTTCATTAAGCCTAATGAGTGGCTAATTTCTTTTAAAAGGTCGAGTATGCAGAGAAAGCAAGAGAGAGTTAGAGAGAGTATAGAAAAGTGTTTTGAAAGTAATATTCTGCATTGTCAGTAGAGTCCAAAGATCTTTAGATTTGATTATAAGATTGTTTCAATGGGCTTGAATCCTCTGCTTAAATAATACTAGATTTTGTGGAATCATATTACAATTTGACGATACATTTTTTACCTTTGTAAAGAGAGATCATGTTTACCAATTATACATTTTCTAGGCAAATGCTATTCTCTCAATTGTGCTCCTCAAAAAAATCTGATTCACACAGATTCTTCCCCCAACCAACAAATAGATTTTGGTGGAATCATCACATTTGAAATTGAGTACAATTTTATTAAAGGTTTACTTACTGTTTCCGGAGAGATGGGAATTATGTTCCATAGGATGTGATTGAGTGATTGACTAGATGACCTAACCCCTTTCAGAGCTCTTCATTGCTGTTGGATTTTAAACAAAAGTAAACACCTAAATAACACATCAGTGCTTCACAACGGTTTTTTGAAAAGCTATTTTTAGTTCAAGTTGATTATGTTTTCAGATCTCCTCAGATAAAGCAACATGATTTCCAGTTAGGTCCTTCATATACAAAAGGACAATTAGATATTTGAAATTTTCTCTTTGAATGTATTATTCTGATTTCTAATAGCTGGACGTATAATAAAGTAGTTATGCATCAGCTTCTTTTTTCTGTGAAACTTGTATGTTTAACTATTAACACTTACAGAATCCTCTCATGCTTCAAGTGGAACCCTTATGAGTTTCTTGACCTATCATTTGATTCATCATCGAAAGATGTGAAGAACACAATATCGAAAGGTATTTTTCATCTAGATGTCATCAATATATGTTATTACTGTGTTTATTCCTATCCATTGTATGCCTTAACTAGATGCTTTGTGTATTATTATGTGATGTGTAGTTATCATTGATGGTTTCAACCCGGACAAATGTAAGCATCCACAGGCAAAAGAAGCATTTGGAGGTGCGTTGATTTTATGCCAAATTATTTGTTTCTATATTCGTATTTTAGGTGTGAAATGGATGTGTAAATAACTCTTGCCCTTTGTGCACTTTGATACACTCTTTTACTTCATGTAATCAACTACCCCCTAGGAAAAGAGGTTGTTGGGAGGATGGGTTTGCTTTCTTCTTGGGCAGAGTTCAGTTATGCTTGCCTTAAATGTTCCATTTTACAACTTGCTTCATGGACCCTTTCTTGTTTTTTTTTGCCTTCTCATCAAATGATAACATTTCATGTTTGATGATGAGCTAATAACTTGTGCAGCATTAGCAAAAGCTCAACAGCAACTTCTGATTTACAAGAAAGAGAGTATGTTCTAAGTCAAGTCAAAGCAGCAAAGGTTAGAAAAACAGTTCTTTTTCATCGACTTATTGCGTTTATTTCTTTCAATGACATTTTTTTAATTTCTTGTGAAAATTTAATCTTTGTTTTGCTGAAAAATCGTCTCTTTAGTTCCTCTGTCACATCTCACTCTTTCGCTTCCATATTTGTTTGCACTTTTGTCCCTTGGATTTCACCTAGTTTAAAGACTTGGCATCGGTTAAGTTCAAATGCTTAATTTTTCGTTGGTATTGCAGAGGAACTTCTATCTGTGAGGAAGAAGCAACTAAAAAAAGATGCCTGCTTCAAACATAAAATCTTTGGTAGATGAGGTATGTACATGTGCCATTTCCTTTGTACTATTTCATTTTTTTTATTGTAGCATTCGAGGTGAATTTGAGTTGTGTTTTTACCGCAATTGATGATATTGTTGTTCTCTATGTTTCACTCCCTGGAAATCAATATCATTGTTGTCGAAGATGGAAATAATCATTGTATGTGGGAAAATTTCATTCTAAAGGTCTCACCTTTAGGTGTTTATCTTTTGAAGGTCCGATATTTCATATATCCAATAAATTAAAATCCGACCCTTTGCGTGACTTCTTCTAAAGGTATAAAGGATAAATAAAGATCCAACTTTTGCAGGTCTTTTTCTTCTTGAGTCCCGACCTTTTTATCATCCTGTAAAGATCCGACCTTTGCGTGACTTCTTCTAAAGGTCTAAATGAAAGGTTGGATCTTTAGAACAAGAAGTCATGCAAAGGTTAGATCTTTAAAGGATAAATGAAAGATTAGACCTATAAAAGTTGACTACCTAAAGTTGGGACCCTTAGAATTAAATTTTCCTTGTTTTATTCAATTCTGAATTCTTGATATTCCCCATATTGTTATCGGGAGCTGTGACTGATCTGCATGCATCATATAATTGAGCCACTTTGGGTCCACCCAAGACCAGGAAAATGAAAAAGAAGGCTTATGTTTGATGATCGTCCTTGGAATTAAAAATGCGATAAGAAATCACTAATGGATAAATCCAGCAAGGCAGCAACTGTTTGAAGTGAAATCCAGATAATGGTTTTGGGTAGAAACCATTTAAGCTTTGCTCGGTATGCTAGGCATTATCTACGAGCCTCATTTGTTCTGGAGAACAAGATATGTGTCTAGACTGATGTGACATGAAAACCTATATGTAAACAGGGAATGAATTTGATATGGTGATAAAAATGTAACACACATAATAATGCCAAAGTCTTTCCCAATTCCGAAGAATATGGGGTTGATTTCATGAACTTAAACAAATCATCGTGGGAAATTGTTGCTGATAAAGTAATGCTTTAGGAAAATTGCATAAAATAGATCCAATTTTAGTTGAATATACTTATGAATTCTGATTTCACTTTCAAGTTTCAACAATTACAAAGGTAGTTTGAACTTCAGTATGGGTTTACGAGTGATGGTTACTTGTTTAGGTTAATTTATTTTTGGAAAAAATTAAGTTTGACTTTGACCCCGAGCTTTAAAAATACTAAAACAATTTCATAATTTAAAATCAGTTTAAAAAGTTTTTTGATTAATTGAAACACGGATTTTTCTCTACTAGCCCTTTACTATAACTACCTTCTCCCTCACCCACTGCCTGCCGCAGCTACCCCCTCCCTGACTCTTCCCACCACTCTCCAAGAATCAAAGACCCTCCCCTCCCCGTTACTTCACTCGCATAACCCCTTCCCCCTCTTCCTTCCCTGTTTTAACGTGACTGTGAAGAGTATATATCACAAACAATATTTCCCAAGATAGGTTGTTCCTTAATTCTCTTTGTCAAGTGACAGTATAGATGCAACATGTTAGTAGGCACCCATCATTTCACTAGGTTTATCACTCATTGCACTCATAACCACCTTGTGGACTGTGGTCCACTGACATAGCAATATCTGTTACCTTGATTCTCTTTGTCAAGTGACAGTGTAGATGCAACATGTTAGTAGCACCCATCATTTAACTAAGTTTATCGCTCATTTGCACTCATAACCCACCTTGTGGACTGTGGTCCACTGACATAGCAATATCTGTAAACCTTGTTCACTGATCATACCCACCAGAGAGCGCTTCATGTTTGCGTAACTTTGTAGGGAATGTTTTGAGATAATGTGAATTCTATTGGCCGACTCGTACTCCCCCTACAAGGCTCAAAGTCAGTGGCGGAACTTCATTAGGGCATCCCCCAAACGTTTTTTCAAATATGGTATTTATATAATGAATTCTTTAAATCTCATATAATAATGCTCATCTTAATGGTGAAGTTAATATTCTTAACTAAAAGGTCAAGACTCAAGACTTCACTATAGTAGAATTTTTTGAGATCTTTTCAAGGCAGTGTTTGTTTCTACTATACCAGATAATCCATGTTTATACTTCAATCAGGGTCCACCATTTTGACTTTGAAACTCTGCCCAATGTTCTGAATTTTTGGTGGAAGAGCTACTTGCCACGTTTTTTCTGTAATCTTCAATTTGAACTCTAACTGGAGACACCTCTTTAGATTTAGTTTTTAAAACATGAAAGGCAGAGAAGAGAAACTGAAACAGGGTAAGGGAAGGGGCTCGGAAATGAAGATGAAAGAAGAAAGAAGAGGAGGGAAGGGGAAACAGGGACTGCTAAGGGGAAGGAGAAGCAATAACATAAGGAGGAAAGAAGAAAGGGAGTTGTTGAGCGGTACGAAGAGAAGAAAGAAGGAAAGAAAGAGCTTGTTCCCATAGTGGAGCTGGCAGTGAACAGCTCAAGGGAAAGAAAATAACAAAGGAGAAAAGCTCGAGAAAACCACATCTTCCAAAAACATGTTTTTAATCAAAGATAATCACGTAGTCTGCCACATCAATGAAATGGGCCCCATATTTTGCCATATCATCAATAATTTTGTTCTTCAGTTACCACAGTTAAAAGTACCACTCGTTGCAAACTCATACTAAAGTTTATTCCACCAGTTGTAATAGTCAAAATTCGGACCTGTTTTCAGGCTTTCAGAAGACATGTCAAAAGCGGACTTGTTCTATGCAAATGTTCTTAATACTTTATTCAGCCCTAACTAATACTACTCTACATCTAAAAAAATAAATTCCAATGAGATAAAATGAAAACGAATTTTCAAAATAATTAGTTTAATTATGAGTTTGTGCCTACCAAAATATTAGTTAGAGTTAAGGCTACAGGAAGCTCTGTGGTGTCTTCCATAATCGTCCATGCTACAATTTCTAATTTTTCTCGTTGTTTGCATTGTCGCTTCACTTTTTACATTTTGTTACAAGTTTATAACAAACTCCCTGTTTTCTTATATTGATAGAAATTTGATCAAGCATACGAGCAGTCAGATGAGTTCCAGCAGCAGCTAAAATTGAAAGTACGAGAAATACTAACTGAACAAGAGTGGAGAAGGAGAAAAATGGCTATGAGGGTAAATACCCTCGATATCGAATTGTAATATTTTCCCATCGATATATTTTCATGGACTCATTTCCTTTTATTTTGATTGCCAGATATCCGAGGAGGAAGGCAGGCTGAAGAAGGATGAACAGGAACAAAAAGAGATGTGGAAAAGGAAGCGTGAACATGAAGAGCAGTGGGAAGGAACTAGAGAAAATAGGGTATGCATTATCGTTTTTATCCCTCTCTGTGAACTTATTTCAGGACATTTTCTGTCATAAGCGAAGACCCAAAAGAATAAGCTTCAGCCACAACACTCTTGAAGTTGATTACCATGCTAAAACTTTGATCCAATTTGGAGTCGGCCATCAAAGTTGATTACGACCATACCTAAATGTGACTTATATTTATGCAATTACCAATATCGGAGATTTTTTTTTCCAAAAATAACCACCCCTTGTGTCTTGCCTCAGCTTTTAATATCCATTCAAAAATCCATCCTTATTTTTACGCTCTCCTATGAAAAATCCACTTGAAAGATTTACCATCATGTGATGCTTCAGTAGTTTTAAATGAATGAGATATAGATTACTCATTTGTAATTAGATGTGACTTTTGAATAACATCTTTATGCAACGGATGGTTTCGAATCACAGCAACAATGTCAAATCCTTAATCTCTATTGTCATGTCTCATATGCTCTTGCAAGAGAAATAATAGCTATAAACATTATATTTTGTTTGACCATATCTAATATTAATCTACTTATATTCCCTTTCTTCATTCATCTTTAATCATAAACTTCTGCATACCCAATTATTTGTGTCATTTGCCACTCTGTTAACTACATCATCTTATAATTTAAATTAAGAAAGTTGCAGGCAATGAGACTTTCGACTCGAGAAAGACCATCAAATGAAACCTTAAGACCCAGAATACGCCATAGGCAAGACAAGTGTAAAAGCTAATAACAAAACAAAGATATATAAAAAACAATCATAAAGGCACTAACCAAAAGCGAGATAAAGATTGCTCCGAATGATCTATGACACAAATTCACCGTTAGCTAGTTGTATCCCTAGTCAAGCCCTTAGAAAGTTGACAACCTTATGTCATTTCTAATTTCCTTTTCTCACGTTTTCTTACGTCAACCATGAATATTCATAGATTTACTCGTAGCCTTTCTCTCAAAACATAGTTCCTAATCTTATTCATGCTAGTGTGTCCACATATTCACCTTAACATTCGCATCTCTACAACTTCCATCTTATACTCAAAACACTATGTCCCATACCACAAGGAAGATCGCATAGCTACACGATAGAGTATATATAATTAATCTAGTCCGCGATCTCTTATCATTCAACCCCTCGGTTGTTGCTCTTCATTTAAACCCATTAACTTGAATCGGTGCATTACATCATCATCAATCTTCTCATTACTCTAAATTACTGATGCTAAATATTAAACTTGGCTGTTTAACATCTTCTTTAAGAGTAACCCGAGGTTTTACCACATGCTCTTCCCCACGAAAATTGCAACAAGGTAATCTTTTTTGGAATGATTGATTCACAATCCTTTCCCTTCTAGATATACCCTGCAATCCTCTAGTCTCGCATTGACTTCTTTACTAGTGCTCGCTAAAAGCACATTATTGCCAGTCGTGTAACAAGGAACACTTTTATGAATAAAATTGGAAAACCCATCTAAGTATTTTGGTAAAAGAAAAAGAAAAGCTTAGGGTCGATCCTTGATGAAAACTCACATCTATTGGAAAAGGCTCTGTGAGCCTCATACAAGTGATTAACTCTCTCCTACAATTTCATCTGTGGAAGATAAGTTTGTTACCCTATAATTCACACATAGTTGAGCATTGCCTTTATTTTTGAATAGTGGAATGAGTGTGCTTCCCCTTCGTTCCCCTAGCATCCTACTTGTCTTCATAATAATATCAAAAAGGTTTGCAAAATACCCTCTAGCCTAAACAACTCCACACCTTTGGCATACTACTTATCTTTAAAATAATATTAAAAAGGTTTGTCAACCACAAATACTACTTTCACCTAAACAACTCCACACCTCAATAGGAATATTATTTGAGCCGATTAACTTGACTCTCCCTACTTTCCTAAGGGTTTTTTTTAACCTTTTCCATCGTTATCTTCTCGTAAAGACCATAGTCATAACGATCTTATGAATCGGTAGTTTCTCTTACCTCTTCTAGGCCTCTAGTTCTCTTGAACAACTGAGAAAAATATTTCTTCCATCTCATTTTAATGTTTCCATGCCTCATCAAAACTCGTTCGCGCATATTTTTAATGCACCTAAATGCGTCATTGTCTCGCCTCCTAGATTTGGCCTTTACTAGCTTATAAATATACCTTTCTCCCAATTTTGTGTCCAAGTTTTTACAGAAGTCCTCGTACTTTTTGCCACCGTCACCTCCTTCTTTGTTATTCTTCTAGCTTCTTTATAAATGTCTTCTCAATTTTTATAAAAACCCCTAGAGTCGCGTTCGCAATGTGTTTGACGCTTTCAATTATACTTCTCTCATTTAATTAGCATCTTCCGACTGCTTCGGAAATCCCCATATTAATCTTGGTTAACAATATTGTAATTGCTTTACCTTTAAGGTTTCTTGAGATGTCAACTTCACTTTCGGTGAAAGCTTGCTGTCATCACATGTAGCGCAATCTGCTCTACGTACTAAAACATGATCAATTTGAGTACCATGCCCTCCATTCCGAAATGTGATCAAGTAATCACCTTCCACTTTCGCTCCTCACCCATAACCCAATCCTCCATGTACCAATTATAATTGTTCAACCCCTTTCCTATATGTTCATTGAAATCCCCTCGTAGAGAAATTTTTCATCATCATCGATACTCTCCACCACGTTATTAAAGCAATTCTACAACTTTCTTGTTTTGCTCTTTGAACACGGCATGTGGCCTATTAACACTTATACATTATAATTAAACTTCATCTCCTAATACCATTCCAACATGCATAATTCTATCATTACACCTCTCCACTTCTACCACATTGTCTTTGAATTTTGTAGAAACTAGAATCTCAACCCCATTACACTTGTTGCCCAAGCCTAAATACCACAATTTGTATGAGATTATATCCATTAATTTCTCTCATTGATTGTTCCTTCCCTTCCACCTTGTTTCTTGAATACATGCCACGTCTATTAGGTATATACTGAGCACATCCACTAACTCCAACAATTTGACACATAGCTTACCTATATTCCAAGTCCCTGCCCCGTAGCTTGTATTTGTATCTAACATTCCACCGAGCTACCTCTCCTCCCTTGAACCAGACCTCACGGTAACACTGATCATCCTATGCTGAAGCTACGGAACACTAAAATAAAACTCAACCAGCAAAAACAACTAGCAACAATCAAGTGAAAAGAACACACGATTTCAGTTGTAAATTATCTAATATGGGTGAATTCTGAATTAGGTGGCGAAACAAGATCACCTAGCTAAAATTGCTAATTTAGAAGGAATTGAAATTTTTTCCTTAAAATTTCAAAATCCAAAGTCCAAACTATGCATAGCAAATGGTCAGGAATATCAAATATCCATATTTGGGTGAAACTGTTGAGTAAGATTAAGCAACACCAATTTATAAAAACCTGGTGTTCTCTTAACGGCTAGTACCAACTATAGTTTGCAATGAATAAACACGAGCTCGTGACTGGCGTTCTCTTCCAGCGACAGAGGAGAGAAGCACCTGTTAACAGCTAGTACCAACTATATTTTACAATGAATAAACACGAGCTCGTGAATTGATTTGGTTGTCTTATATTCAATCTAATTGAAGGGATACCATTTATTTTCCCAAGTATCTGCAAACGAATTAGATGTTTTATTTGTCTAATTTGTTTCTCAAAGCAGTAAGCTTCCTAAATGTATGCTCGTATTTTGTTTCTTCCATATCCTCAAATTAAGCTGTATAATACGCTGGATGAGTTACTATATTGTATTTTGTTAGTGTGCGAAATGGACTGACAAACTTTTGCATCTGTTTGCAGGTTTCTAGCTGGAGAGATTTTATGAAAACTGGAAAGAAGGTGAGAATTTGCATACTTTGTTTTCACATAATAGTACAGTTAATGGCTGTAGTACTTGTGAGCTTGCAGCTCATTTTTCAGATTCAATATGCTCACAAGACTGTATACAGGGCAAAAAAGGGGAGATTCGACCACCGAAGCTTAAAACAGAAGACCCAAACAAATCATACGTTCAGAGACCTGTGAAGCGAAGTTAATGTGTCCCCATAAATCTTAGTTGTTTGGCAAACGGTGATTCATAATACTGCAGATCTTTGTAAAGTTTTGTAATCAGAACTTGCCCTGTTAATTCAATGTAGAGTTTTAAAATTCTGGACTTCACACCCATTTACTTCTATACCATATTCCGTTAAAGCAAGGCAGAATCATTGTATTTGTAAGACGTATAAACTACGAGCACAACATCAGTCTTTGGTTCCTGTGATTTGTAGACAACACAGAAAGTAAAACAAGCTGATGAATATACACCTTTTGTGCCCATAATTTTACATCAGTCTTTGTATTTTTATATTGACAAAAGAAAACCTCTCATACCATTGGAACATAAAAAATGAGCATAGAATTACACAAACATTACCTCTATAATACAAGATCTCATTCTCTCCCTGGATTTGATATAATAATGTTACCTTTCCAATAACACATACACCCAACTTGACACCCTAATCAATAACCAAAACGAACAAAATATATAGAAAAACTAATCAGAATACCCAAAACTATCAACCTGACTAAAGAATTAACCCAGACTCTAGACTTTCCACCATCATATTTTGATCAAATGTACAAGGGCGAACTCCTTAGGATACCCATGCAGGCAATTCCTGACGCCACACTGAAATCCATAAATCTCACATCTTCAACTGAAGACCTCCGAACGTGTTGTCATGCCGTGTGTCTCCAAATTATCATAGCTCAAGCGACTTCCGGGCATTCTACATACAGCACCCTGCTATACCAAATGCCAAAACACCACGGTGGCGGAAGCGTTCTAAAAATAAATAGTGCAATAATTTCACTTCTCTTAGATCCAAGCAAGAGAGCCTCGATCATTTGCAACTTGAGGGCGACCTCTAGTTGGAGTTGGCGGTCGGTTTGCGTTGAGCTCCTGAAGCAATTGCCAGAATAAAAATTAAAAAATTGCTTTTAGAAGAAACTAATGCTGACAACTAAATCTTAAGAGGAAATTAACGAGATCATCCAACCTGCATCCAAGTATCTTCAATTTGTCGCTCCGGAGATGTCTCTGGTGATGAAATTGCTGGAGGCAGAGGATGAATAAGTTTTGGAACCACCACCAGATCCCTCCCTAATACCAAAATAGCTCCTGCATTGTTTGCGGTACCTGCAAAAAAGAAAAGATCAATGATTTTAATAAGCCAGTTATGTCAGAAAATCAACAAAGCAGAATCAGCAAAATGGCCTTGAACTAACCACAGTAGTTGGTAGCAGAAAATAATGTGATTAAATGCCCCTGCGCGAATCGTTCAAAACCATCCATGACACATTCATGTGCACGTACGATCAACTGGAGATCATTGTTGTTGCAGAACTCCATGACACGGTCGGGCTGTAAAATCAGAATATAACCACCATTTTAAAATGTACAGATCTAAGATAACAGCAGCTGATTGTTATAGTGTTCTAGCAGCACTATTAATTAACATTTTAACATCACAGGCAATGATTTCATGATCTAGATCTCTGATAAGTTAAGACTTGATTGGAGCATCACATGAAAAGATAAATACACATCCCCCACAAACAGACTTCAACAAGACATGTAAAGCTCCAAATTCTCCATAGTTTTCTCCAGATATAAAACTATACAATACCAATTAGATCAGCATCCTTCATCACAATATATGTCACCAGATATTGATCATGGATCCTTGTTCATTGTTCATCGTTCATCGTTCATCGTTCATCGTTCATTGATAATTGATCCTTGCTCATTGTTTATTGATAATGAACAAAGATCAATTACTTATACTCAATGAACAATGAACAAGGATAAGCATTCGAAAATTAAATCCGCACAAATAATCCCAAGGTAGTGGCATAACTAAGTTTAAGATTAAAAAAAAAAAAAAAAGTTGATCAACTTTACTAAGCATCATGAATGCTCACTGGCAGTTATTTTTCCAAAATGCCTCAATATGTACAGATCAAAAAACAGAAAGATAAACTACGACTGAGAGGTAACATAAGTCAAACCAATAAGATTTTATTAATATTGAATGTTGCAACAAAACTTCAGATGAGAAAGATGCAAAGTATGTGACATGTATTGCATGTTGACGGCATTAAAAATAGGGATCGAGATTAAAAGTAAACAAAATTTCCATAACCGTCTGAATTATAGCACTCAATTAAATAAGTTCAAGTGCGAACCATGCCTTTATGGCTCATCTGATAACAAAGAAGAGAAAACAAGACAGGTGCGTGGAGTATGCCTCCAAGCAAAAACTAGTTAGCTTCAGCGTCTACATTTGCTTCCTTAACTTATAAGATTATCACTTACCCCAAAGGTGACTAAACCAGGACCTCTTGCATTTGGACGCAATCCTTCCACACTGTCATTTTCTGTTGGATCCGACCTGAAAAATTCATTCTAGTATCAGCTCTATGGTCCGAACCTAGAGCCAAGTGTCAAAACAATGAGCTACAAAGAATGGGGAGTCTAACCACAACAAATCCATAAGAACTATCGACCCAGCTTCCATTGTAATGGGACGCTGAATGTTCTCAATCTGTTCCACATGATTAATTGAACGCCCAATGCCACCATGCATACATATGATTTTCTTCTCTATAAGAGCTGCCAAAGGAAGCCAGTTGAATAATCTGTTGAACCGATGCCAAGCCCATATGCCATCTCTTTCACCCTATGAATAATTGGAGCTCATTATCAACTTCAAAAATTACAAATGCAATTTGGAAGTTTCATACAAACTGATGTTTTATATCATTGCATATACACCATAAGTGCGTACCATGCGCTCAATACACTCGATCCTGAAGCCAAAGAGGGCATTTATATCAGCAGCTTCATGATTTCCTCGAATTAAATGTACGTTAAGAGGATATTCAACCTGATAATACATGTGCAAAAATAAAAATTAAATGAATACTTCTTTCTCCTGCCCCCCACACCTTTTTTCCTAAACCTCCAAACAAAAGTTAACAAGAACAATACCTTCAATGCAAGTAGAAGTGTGATAGTTTCCAAGCTATGTTGTCCCCGGTCTACATAGTCTCCTAAGAAGAGGTAATCTATATAACTGACAATATTTATAAAAATGTAATCAGCATGAGAAAACCCAATAAAAGAAATGACTTATTGCATACTCCCTTAGTCCCTTTGAGTTTGCAAAAATCAAAGTGAGCCAAATCTAGAGCGAAATTAAACTTTCAGAAACTCCTAAACCACATTGAATATCCATCAATGATGCTTCACCATTTATTAATAACATTCAGATTTCAAAGGGACAAAGTCCAGTCAATCTCTAAACTATTAAAATCTGAAATTGATACTTGAAAGCCAAGCAATGCAAAATTCAAAGAACACAGATTCTGCAGCCACAGCCATGGAATCCTACAGAATTCCATCCACAATTGCCCCCACCCAAAAGGTAAGAAAGACGAAAAAATAATGTGCTACAAAAAAAGCTTAGCAGTTTCCGAACTTTCATAAGGCTACATGACTCAATGGCATCCAAAAAAATCTAGAAATGCTTCAAGTTGCTAATTAATACTGCCTCAGTCCCCCTAATTTTGCCACATATACTACTTTTATCTGCCCCACAAGGTTTGCTATATTGCTTCTTTTGGACATAGCCCCACATAAAATACCCCACTATAACCTACAACATATTTCTCTATTATACATTGAGACCTGTAATTACTCCACTAAAGAACATGACCCCACCTACATACCCCTTAAAATACCTACTTCCCACTTTTTTCCTGGTTTGTGTGCAAACCCCCTAAGTAGCAAGCTCAAAGGTAGATAGGAGAGCATAACAAACGTATATAGAAACAAGTAATAAATTTATAATGAAATTGAGAATAAGCCACCGCAACAACACTTACGATATGTCTCCAGCCGTTGAAGGAGAACCATATTCATCAAATAGTCGCATAAGATCACCAAACTGGCCGTGCAAATCACCAAAGATTTTAATTGGAGCCCTGAGTTGAAGGACACTTGGTTCACTTGCAAAAATCCGTTCAGCACTGTCACAGAGATCTGCTATATCATTGCAGTCCAAGAAAAACTGCCGACGAACAGGAGGCTTCCAACCTCGAGGTTTTAAAAGATGACCTATAACCTGACAAGACAGACATGGTATCATCAGCAAACAGATTTCAACCCTTGGACTCATGGCTTAGCAACTAAAAAATTCAGCAAATTGAAAGTATCATAACAAAATCCAAACAGAAAACACGAAATTAAATATTTGATGCATTTTCTAGAGTAAGCAGACACTCTTGGCATAAATTAGTGTAGTAATATCTGTAGATAGTGGAGACACCGTCATAATGGGGCCAGAAATTCTTTAATAATAAGAAATACATCTTATTCATGTTGATCCCACAATAGCTCCATCTTTACTAATTTCTTTATCTTAACTTTTTATCATATGGGATATTTCAAATAAACTCCTTTACGCTGAGAACGAACATCTAGACTTCACAAGACCACAGACGATGGGCAAGATTTATCATGTGATATCCTCCTTTGTATAATTTCGAGATGAGAACAAGAAGAAAAATCTATATACCTTCTTCGGGACGCTATTAATAGACATTTGCCGGTCAAGTAGTTTCCTTGCAGCAGTAGCATTTTCCGGTGTTCCGTAACTAACACGCCTACCCTCATTCTCAAACTGATCAATAGACAGCTGTCTCACCATACCACCCAAAGCACCACCAGTTTCAGCAGCTACAACCACCTGCAAACGCAAAAGAGATTATCAAAAAATAAAAAGACATTGCTGGAAAACCACAAGAAGAAATGGGTACAGGGACACTTAAGTATAAACTTGAAAATACATGACTATAGTCCGGTGATTAAATTCAATATTATTCACACAAATATTCACTAATAACCAGTTTACTCTTTAGCACGGATGAAAAAATCATCAGCATATCACAGGTCCAAGGCCCATCTTCTGTTCTTAGTGTATAGTTTCAACATGCAAATGAGAAGGTAAAATGAGGTACTCACAGCTCTGTGGTGGAGTCTGACTCCAGGTGGAGGAGTACTATTTAGAGAAGACGAGTCAGGCTTGATCATAGTTGGTATAGCCTTCCCACTAGGTGTTGCCTCAGCACCACGGTCACCCCTATCCGGGATTTCTACTTCACCATTAACTTGTCGTGCCTTAGCAGCCGCTAATGTAGCACTAATAGCCTCTGCTTCTGCTGCAGAGGCTTCAACCAGATACTCAACGCCTTTGCTAAGCCTCCTGCAAACACTCTCATCAGAAAATTTTACCATGCAAATACTGTTTCTAGTTGAAGATAAGTATGAAATTCGACCGAATAAGTTATAATTTTTATTAGCGATGATTTCCCAATATTTGTTTTGGTTCATATAGCCAACCCCATATTATTGGGATTAAGGCCTTGGCATGGAGTATACTACTCCAATTCACAAGTCAAAATGACCATTCAACAGTTTAACATCAAGCCATGCTCTGTAGCTTTGACATTAGCTCACCTGCTTCCCTGCAGCATGGCATTTTCATGGCTTATATCAGTGTACATGTCACCATTAACAGGAGGAGCAACTGGGCTTCCCAGCACAACAGCACCATCAGAAGCTGACTCAGAATCATTCTCACGAATCCTGTCATCAGCAAAGCCATATCGTCCCGTTAATCTTCCTGGAGGTGAATTTGAAGCAGCAGCTGCAGCTGCAGCGTGTGAAGCTGCACTTGTGGTTTCAGCAGCAGCAAGATCTTCAGCGACAAGTAAGTCGTCAAGTAACACGCCTACAAAGATAAGAAAAAAAAGTCAACAAAGAAATTACTCAAAACAAGTACTACAACCTGGCCTGCATCTATTGCAGGAAGCAAGAGATAAATAAATTAATTGCACATCATGAAAATATAACCACAGGAAGACTCGTTAGCAGGAAAAAAGGAAGACTGAAACTGTCAGCAAGAAGTGCTAAAGAAAAAAATAACAAGTCCAAGACGGCTGAAGATCTCAAACACCAAAAACTACAATATGTTGTAAAATCAACATTTAATGGTTTAGAATTAAATCCAAGCTGAGGCTCATGTATGCAGAAGGACTCCCTTACTTCAAACATGGGAATAAAAACCAAAAATTATAGGATCTAAGTATTTGATACAGCAAGCACACGCACGCGTCAAATTCAGAATCAAGAAAGCTAAATCTACTAGATTAGATACTAACAAAAAAACTCAACAAAACTAGGCATATTAATTTGATGTTCATTTCAGTAAAAATAATAGAAAGAAAGAAATACATCATATCAGCTATGTCTTACCACCACGTAAACCACCATAAATGAAAATCATATCATTGATTGCAGCAGCTGCATGCCTGCATCTTCTTGTCAACTCGACAGAAGCATCTCCTCCAGCAGCATCAGCACTATATCGGCCAGTCCTTGGACTAGTAACAACGGACTTTGTATCACACCATACTCCTGCTGCTGTATCCAATACTGCAATAGAAGGGAAAATAAATAAGAATTAAGAAAAATCACAGTATAGAACAAAATAGATAGAACCACTGCGCAAAAAAGGCGAACAATATAGAGCATTAAGAGGATAAAAACTCATTTAAAAAAAAAAAAGAAAAAAAGAGGATAAAAACTGAGGCAGATATGGTAGCAAATACTTAAACACTTTTTCCCAGAGACAACTCCCATTTTGAAGTCAGGATATTATATTTCAGAAGCTTCAAGGCAAATAGGATATACAATCAGCAATACCAATTTACCTTATAAGCTCCGAACAGAGATTCAAAAAGTTTCAATTACCGTTTTTCAAGGGGGGAAAGAACTTCAAAAAAAACTAGCCAAAATAAAGTATGTGGAAACCAACTGAATCAAGTGCAATGACTGTGATGATAACCTGCCACACTAGATGAATCTTCCACCATTCGCCCACCACCAAGTGCACCTCCAGACACATGTAGTCTTGCATTAACAAAAACCTACAGATTATAATCACTAGTGAGTATTTGACGGTAAAAATTTGGGAAATCACTGACGAAAATAGATATGGAGCACACCGCTGCATGCTGATATCTAGGAGATGGTGAAACACCAGGAGCAATTGCCCATTCCCATCGACCATCTCTATGCTTAGCAAGTCCATATGCACTCGGTAATGGCTGCACATAATTAAAAAAAAAAAGACAAAATTCAAGATCAAAGAGACAAAAATTAATTATAATAAAATAAATAACAAACAAAACATAAGGAACCAAAGGTTTTGCACATTTTCTAACAGGTAAAAAGCAAAGACATTATATTAACCCTTCCAAAGTGTGCACCAAATCAGTTTCCTATGCAACATCTTTAACTGTATGACCAAGAACCAAAGTCCACATGGTATAACAAGTATTGTACAAGTATGTAAGGTCCTAAAATCTTTTTATTCAAAAACAAAAGGTCCTAAAGTCTTTTTATTCAAAAAAAAAGGTCCTAAAATCTTTTTTCTTTTTAAAAAAAAAAAAAAAAAAAAAAAAAAAAAAAAAAAAAAAAACAAAAAAAAAAAAAACTAGCCTCCATTGTCAACTTTGGGGATAATATCAACCTTAATGGTTTCATCGTAAGCCCCTAATCTTTTTATTTTTGCTTTTATCATTTTTAGTTACAAAAAAAAAAAAAAAAAAATCATTTTACCAATATTGTAGAGTTATTCTATCCATTTATTGAATTCGATCTACCCATATACTGGGTTTTAAAGTTCATCATGGTGAGAGTTTGGAGTCTTATTATCAATTCAATGGTAAAAAGGTATATGTCGTCATCACGGGGTTCAATTCTACTAATACAATCAATAGTATCAAACTTATCTTTGTTTCAAAGCCACACCGGATCTAAAGACCCTCGGAGGAGGCTGTATCAAACAACAATGTGATAGAGGGAAAGCTTTAGTGTTAGATTTTATTTCTAATGATTATGACTTTTTCTATATAGAAATTGGTCCGATTAAAATTGTTATGTATTTGTTCGATTGTTACCCTGTTGTAGATGCTGAATGACATTTTTATTAATCAATTATTAGGTTCTTTTCAAAAAAATCCACACAAGGTCCCCAACATGTCATTAACAAAGAGCTAATTATCACAGGATATAAAAGTTTTGGAGCAGCCTCTCTCTTCTTTCTCTCTCTAACTTATATTTGCTGAGCGACTGCTCTGCGCAGAGGTCGACCTCTAAGAAAGGCGTTAGAAGGCTCGCTAATTGTTGCTTCACCTTCTTGAACCGAATACTTGAATGAAATGCCGCAAAATCGAAAGTGGAACCTCGATTTTTTCAGACACGATTTTGAAATGGCGAAACCCTAAAATCTAAATCTACCTAATTTCACCCTTAGAGCTGTACAGTTTGGGGATGATTTCTTCGAATTATTTAGAATTTAATTTTTGTGGTCTTTATGTGAAGGTTGGGTAAACCCTAACCCCTAAATCAATTAAGAGATCAAATTTCAAGACTTGTTCTGATCGAGATGCGGTAGACGGACCCAAATCCAAGGGGTCTCCAAGTCACCATTATTAAGGTATTTGATAAGTTTCGGTTATTGTATTGCCTCTAGCCTTGGGTTCGTCTTGTTGGATTTTTTTCAAGAAAAACTTTTGTAGAAATACTCCACTAATACCAAAGGATAGGTGAAGTGAATCTGGTTGAAGTTCATACAAAACTACCACAAATGAAATGTTTGATTGGAAATTCAATGAGTTGCTTACGAACCTTAGTATTGGAGGATGCTCAATGGCTACTCCTAATGTTATGGTTTGAGCCCAAGTCTTGAGATGCATATAGCATCTTTGTATTGAGGGTAGCAATTGTTATTCCTATCCTCGTAATATGAGCCCTAATGGCTACTCCATTGGGAAACTAGAGGGCCTGTGCGCTATGTAACCCCACTCCGAAGTATAAGGTAAGGTCTTGCTCACTTGATTGCAGTGCAACATGCTGATTGGCCCTCTAACGCATCATCCACTAAATTTGTAGATCGTGTGGCTATAGATGCTGCACCATGTTTGACATGGCGCATATTTTCAACACTTCGGCATGAGTGCACACGCTTGAATATGGCTAAGGACAAAGAGATTAATACAAGTTACAAAAGAGGACAAATAATAGCTTATAATTAGAAGTAATTAGATTGTTCTTGTCTTTGTAAAAATAGGCATGTGAATTTTTAATTAGTCACATGACTATTTGTGTTTTTTAAAAAAGCCATGTGCTAGGCATGTGCTTCTTTTGTCTTATGCCTATATAAAGGGCCATTTACTCATTGTAATAGGTAGTTTTTGATGATTAATAAAAAAACACTTCTAAGCAATTAGAATTCAAGAGAGGGAGTTTCTCTTTCAAAGGGAAAGTGCAAGAGCATTTCCTATTCTATCTTCTTGTCTTTGTGAGTGAAGCAAAGAAAGATTATATCAAGATCCCATGAAGATTAAGGTGAGTGAAGCCTTAATTGAGAGTGTGGGGATAAGGGCTTCTTGGTGAGTGAAATCAAGTGAGTTTTTATCCAAGATCAACATTGTTTGGTCATATCCTTTTTTTAGTTTTCATATGTTTGAAGGGTCCAATCTTTATTCCGCAAACAACTCCAATTTGGCCTCATCATCGGGTCATATTTGGTGCAATTGGTATCAGAGCCTAAAAGTCCTTGTGGGGTGTATAGTTCAAGTGGTTTTGATGAAAAGAATAGCCAAAAACCGAAGACATTGAAGGTGCGAAAAAATTTCAGATTCTGTCAGTTTTTAGGGTCCAAAACGTGATCATTTTGGAGGACGTATTGTTGGAATTTTTGAAAACTGTTTTTACACAATATTCTTCATTGAGTTGGTGAACTTTTGGCTTTGGATTTATTAGATTTCGTTGAGTAGTGAAGGAGATATGCATGTTTCTTTATAGACTGCCCAAAACAGATCAATTTTGGGTACCTTGGTAAGTTGTCTTCGAAAACCTATCAAGAATCATTCCTTTGGCCTTCATTTTCCATCACATTATCAATAACTATCCTATATTCATTATACCACATCATTTGTGCACTTTTCCTTACATTTCATAGGTTTCTTGATTGAACCATTTCATTGTTGTGTTGCAAAAAGTACAGGAGGGCTCATTTTTTTGTGTCCATTGTATTTTCTTCATTTCTCTTTCAATTTTGAGTCTTTTTCATCGTTTCTTTTTTTCAAATTGGTTCTTTTTGAGTCTAGTTTTTTTTGGATCTTTTGGTTTATTCCTTGAAGTTGTAGAGAAAAAGATGTGCATATGTTTTTGACCAAAGGTCACAGAAACTGTTCAGATTGCACGTTTGGAGGAAATTTTGAATTGTGATCAAACTAGACCACGTATTTGAGTGTTTTCAATTGGAGGAAGTTATAGACACATGGAACTTTATTGTCACCAAATTTCATCAATAATGGAGGTGGTTTGGTCGGGTTTACATTAGCAAACATTTCATACAATTTTCTTAAATTTTGCTGTATGGTTTCTGATTTTTTGTTTTTGTGCACAATAATTTCGAAACTTCTTTTGTTTTCTTTTCTTTCTTTTCTCACTTTTCCTTACTCTCACACATTATTTTTTTTGAGGGAATCTTGAGTCTTAGGAGATGAAATCATCATGGGCAAAAATGAACAAGGCATTTGATAAACAAAAAAAAGAGGCCCTAGCTTGTGAAGCTTATAAACTTGAACTTGAATCATGGTGGGATGAGGAAAAAAGACTTAGAAGGGAACAAGTGACGAGTCTACAAGAGGATGATTGGTTCTCGTATGAGCTTTATAATGAGCAATTGGTGGAGGTTTATAGTCAACTAAGACGCGTTAGTAGAGCAATTTTTCTTTTTGAAGAGAAAATGAAATTTCAACAAAAATTGCAAAAACAATATGGTGATTCGAGGATAGTGGTTGTTCATGAATATATTCCTGATGTTGATCCAGTTAGGATTAAATTTCAGATTAAAAGTAAGCATGTTGACTCACAAATTCATATCACACCAATGGTTCCTTCTCATGATGACATTCAAGAACCATGCAAAGAAGAAGTTGTTCAAGGATCTTGTGAAGAGGTTGTTGAGACATCTTGTGTTGAAATTGTTCATGATCTTGAAGAGGTAGTTGAGACATCTTGTGTTGAAATTTATCATGATCTTCAAGAGGTAGTTGAGACATCTTGCATGGAGGATGTTGGTTCTACAAAAAAGTGCGTAGAAGTAGTTGATAATTCACATCCAAAATTGACGGTTCTTTTACATATGGAGCAAGCTAGGAAGCATGCGTTTATCAAGGTGAATTTTGCACTTGAAAAATCACCTCTAATGGATTTTGTTCATGTTAGTGAATTTGTTGAATTTAACCCTACGAAAATTCGAGGTCGAATTTTTTCTAAGAAGGGGAGAATGCAACAAATCAAATGGAGTCTTGGTAAGACAAACAAGCTAATCACCTTGGTAAGCTTGTTTAATATATGGATTTGGCTCATCATCCGAATACGGGCTGGAGCATTTATCAACACAAGTTGGGCGAATATGGATAACATTTTTTTTATGGGTATGTTGATGTGTTGGTACAAAAGACAACCTACAATTTCAGTAAGTATGTGGTCAAAGGTGGTGCATTTGGTTGTGATTATTGTTGTGAGCCAAGACATCATAGCGCCTAAGAATTGAGGACAATTCTTTTCTAAGAAGGGGAGTTTGCACCATGTTTGACATGGCGCATATTTTCAACACTTCGGCATGAGTGCACACGCTTGAATATGGCTAAGGACAAAGAGATTAATACAAGTTACAAAAGAGGACAAATAATAGCTTATAATTAGAAGTAATTAGATTGTTCTTGTCTTTGTAAAAATAGGCATGTGAATTTTTAATTAGTCACATGACTATTTGTGTTTTTTAAAAAAGCCATGTGCTAGGCATGTGCTTCTTTTGTCTTATGCCTATATAAAGGGCCATTTACTCATTGTAATAGGTAGTTTTTGATGATTAATAAAAAAACACTTCTAAGCAATTAGAATTCAAGAGAGGGAGTTTCTCTTTCAAAGGGAAAGTGCAAGAGCATTTCCTATTCTATCTTCTTGTCTTTGTGAGTGAAGCAAAGAAAGATTATATCAAGATCCCATGAAGATTAAGGTGAGTGAAGCCTTAATTGAGAGTGTGGGGATAAGGGCTTCTTGGTGAGTGAAATCAAGTGAGTTTTTATCCAAGATCAACATTGTTTGGTCATATCCTTTTTTTAGTTTTCATATGTTTGAAGGGTCCAATCTTTATTCCGCAAACAACTCCAATTTGGCCTCATCATCGGGTCATATTTGGTGCAGATGCTTAGCTTAGCTCGATGAACTACCACCCATGTGCTGAGAAGTGATGTGGGGATGGATCCTAGTGTGCTTGCAGCTGATGTAGTGTTGTTGGTTAGGTAAGGTTGGGTGCTGTTTATGTTGGGTACCGTTGACTTTTTTTTATTGTTGTATCAAAATATTACATTAATGTGGATTTGAGGCGATGGATATTGGAGTCAGAAATTGAAGATGGACAGTGGATGCATGAGCTGTGGCTGAAAACATGGCTCTGTTCTGCTTGATGTGATGCCTCCTGGTTAGGCTACTGAAGGTGTGGAATACCTATCGCATGTTGGTTTGTTACACTGCTGTTTTGCTGCAAGTATGGGTGCATGTGGGCTGTCACTTGCCATGTTGTAATGTGCTGATCCAAATGGCACCCTGTGCGTGACACTGGTCTGCAATGTCTTGGACATGTTCGTTTGGTTTTGGTGTATTGTTATATACTTAATAGTATTAGTTAGCTACTGTGGGTTGCTTAATTTGCTTTGTATAGGCTAATTAGCGAAATCTTTTGAGATGCCACGCCCCTTAGCGTATGATGAGGGGATTGTTTGAACCTTTGGAGCTTCTATTGGGTTGCGGCATCTAAGTTTTTCTAAACTCAGTTGTAAGCTTTGGTTTTTTTCTGACATTTTAAAAATTTACTTTGCAAAAAAATTTATCACAAAATACAATAAAAAGGTGTGGAAGATATAGTTTACCTACATAGACAAAAATTTAAGAGAAAGATAAAATGCAAAAAAAAAAGAAAAAAGATAACCAAGGAAGTACATTCCTACAAGCCCCAATTTCTCTTGTTCACTTAAAACTCTCTGAAAGCAATCACAAATCTCTCTAAGCCCCATTGTATTGTTTGCTTCAGCTAGAATGTACATTTTGCCAATCATTATGGTGTCACATATATTACAGTCTACAGGTGGATGGTTAATAATTAATAAAAAACTTTAGTATTTGTAAGAAAGTAATTTCTGAAATTATTTAGTAAAAAGGGTGTAATAGGGATAAGACATTTACAAGTTTAAAGAAACATTTCAACATCCATTTTTGACTCTCTAAATCACCCATAATGTTTTAGAGTGAAACAGCACGTGATAGGTATTTCACAATCCAAAATTTCAATATTTAAACTCACCACACTGTTTGCATCCCTCCCTCCACAGAGTAGTAGTAGACCGTCAGAGCGTGCACTTGCAGTTGCATACCTAGCCACAATAATCGAAAAACGAATCAATAAAGCAAACCACAGTCCCCAGGGTATGCAATAATGGCACCATCTAATTATTAAAACTTGGCAAATACACAAAAATTATTTGCCTTAAACCATTAAAGGAAGGAGTAGGAAGCATTATTTTGATCTTTAATATATTTATTTGCTACTCTTGTTGCAACTAGTTGCTACACTTGTTTTCACGCTATCCAATGCATTATTTTGATATTTAACACATATAATTGTGCATAACCAAAAAAAGTTAATGTAATGACAATATGCATCAAGACAAATCAATCAAGATCCCCCTTGACTAGGTTTTTCCTTGTACATAAAGAATAAAAAGTGAAGTATTGGTCGATGAATAGTAATTACTATACAAATGCAATAACTAATTCAAATAAGAGTGCAAAAAGGGCTAGATTATTATAATATATTCTACGTTGCATGTCACAAAACAGTATTTTTCATCTATAATAACGCATCTAAGATCTAACTAAGGCACATCATTTATCCCTTCTCCTAATGTATGATATCTATCTACTTGGCCGTTTTGTGATCTCACATAACTAGAACACACGAATCAAGATTAGGAACAAGTTGGGCAGTTAACTCACATATTGTATTGAAGTATAAGTTGAAAGAGGACCATCATTTACAATTATAGATGAAGCTCATATGTCATTAATTATTCTTCACTACTACCCTAGAGAAGTGGGTGTTGAGCTTGTGCCAAAGACACTTGTAGTCTTCCCTCTTGTATCCAATCTTCATTTCTCTCTCATCTTGGACTTTCTCCCATCTTTTCCAAATCCCTATTCTTCTTTGTTCAATTTCCCCCTCTCACTCCCTAACATGGAAAAAAATCGCGGTCACGGATGCGTTTGCGGTAACGATCGCGATGTCGTAGAAAACGGCTATAACAGAGAAATAACGCGAATCGCGGCCGATGCGGCGTGATTTTTGTAAAAAAAAAAAAAATCACATAAGGGATTTTGAACTTATAATTGCATTTTTGTTGTTAAACTACTATTATTATGCAATAATATGCAACTAGCTATTATAATTACAATATTTGATTCTTTTAATGTATAATTAATTAGTTTATTAGTTATTAGTTAATTATTTTGTTTATCAACTAAAACTATGAGTAACTATAAATTAAGTAATCATAATAATTAAAGTTAATGGGTATTAATAAAACTTTAACGCGAAAACAAATAACGTTGTAAACGGTGAAATATCATTGTAACGGTAAAATAACGGCGTTACACGTTATATAACGGTCGACGCAGCGTTTTGACCGTGAAATTTCATGAACCGTTTATTAACGGGATTTAATGTCGCGAAAACTTTGAAACAGGTTATATGACGGGGGTTACGTAACGTAACAGGGGAGTTTTTATTCCATGCTCCCTAACGATCTTCTCTTTTCACTGCATCAATACCCATCTCCCTCTTCCTTAGTAGCTCCCCATTGGCAATTGCAATCTCAACCAATATAAACAAGCAATTTAACTATACATTTAGCATGTGTGTTTTTGCACTGGCATATCTAACACATTCAAGATTCAACACAACAAGGTCACTATTGCCTAATCGGATCATTAGCTTCTTCGGAATCGTAGAGCAACTTCGGCAACTTTCATTGAAACATTACCAAACATTGTTTACTTGACACGAGATACGGGCTCCCTTCTACTATACAAATACTCATTTTACCTCTCATAACAAAACACATTTCAATAACTTAACTATATTTTGATGGTTGATCACGCTTGCATTCTTACTCCTACAACAACCTCCTAGAGAATACTAAAATCTCCCCTCTAACCATAAAGAGAAAAAAAAATTCTTAAATTCATCGATACTGTATTTAAGAAAGCTTGAATTTTAAATGCTAGAAAGTCCTCTTTCCTTTTGCATCATTGGTTATTGCATTAGATGTATTCCGAAAGCTTGAACCACAATGCCACTTATTAAGCACAACACACATCTAACACTATTAGTCTAATGATCTTTCTACTATAGTTTAGAAATATCCCCAAATAAATTCCCCTTATCCCTAGAGCAAAAGGAATGAGAGATACAAGACAAGGGTTCCATCTACTTTACAAGGCAACAAAAGGAACTTTTTCTATTTCACAAACTTCACCTAGATCTAATTTGTCCCCGTGTTTTCTTTGATTAAATGCAAATGCGTCTTTGGTTATGTAACTAGAGAATTATTCCCCTTTTTTACTTTTTAATGCAAATCCATCTTTCGTTGAGTGACTAAAAGATTAGTAATCCATGAGTAGTAGACATCTTATGTAAACTAGATAAGCTACAAGCATATTATCCTACTTCTATCACTTGTCACTAGAGCTTTATAGCTAGTTACTAAAGATACTTGCAACTAGATCAACCCTTTACACAAGATAAGAGAGAAAAGAAAGCAAAAGCATATTATCCTACTTCCATAACTTGATAGTGAGCCTTTAGAATAATAAGTTTGTTACCGCCCCACCACCTCCTCCCAAACACTTCACCAAACAGGGAAAACACAAAATGCAGCTAAAGATTGTCATTGCACCTAACAACACACGTTAGGAAGCTATTACTCAACATATGCATTATTTCTTTTTCAATATTATCAAGCCAGTCTGTCCCATGGAAAAAAAATAAGGAGGTTACATTACATAACAACCAGTTTAGAACGGATTTAGAGCTTATCCAATCACCAAACCCCTTTAAGTAACCTATGATGCGGTAACAAGCATTATAAGTTGGTATTCTAACATATTAATCATAACTATCTATTTTTATGAGTATTAGGTTCTGAAAAACCTATTATAAGCTTTAAGTTGAATATATGCTAGATAAAACTTGAATTACTATGATAAAATGAATTTTCCTTAAGTTAAAAATTCATATTCCAACGTTCGCAAAACGATTCATAAAAATGTAAGATGTCGTGTCCGCGACATTGCGATCATTTCCACAATTGTAATGGCTTCCACGTTTTTTCATTGCTCCCTCCTTCCTAAATGAACCTTATAGTGAATAGAAAACGAAAAAAATGACAAAAAGGTGGCACTTACATGCACGGAGGAGGACCTTCACCTTCGGGTTCCAACTTCCTCCATTCATATGGTTTTGCTGCTGTATCTAATGCCCAAACATCAGCCAAGGGACGCTTTCCTATGAATAGTTAACATGACTCACTTAAGTTCCAATAAGAAGATTATGAAAACCTTACTAGCAATGAGATGAAAAAAAAGAACAGGGGAATAAACTCACCATCATTTCCGCCAATGCACATAAGATACCTTTGTCCCACAAGAGCCATAACATGCCCATAACGTGGCCCAGGACCAGGGCCTTGAACAACAACCCTATTCAAAAAAATTATGTTAAGTCATACTTCACCTCTGCTACTAGGATAAACAATCAAAAGGGTCATTATATTAAGGCATCAAACCTATGCCATCGTGGCTTTTGTTGAGTTAGGTCAAGAACATGTAGATCCTCAGCAGACAACCCAGCAGGACCAATACCACCCTATCAAAAGTTAAAAGTAGCAGCACTGAGCACCATATGTGCAAAAGATAAATGAGGACAATAAAGTACACCAAAATCACGGCCAAAGAAATGCTAAATACGACCAACCTGTATGACTACCATAGTGCCGACAGCAGTGGCCACATGAGCTGCCCTGGGTGTGGGAGGTTCTCCAATGGGAGTAATCCTGGAATTTCAAATATGATAAGACATGGAATTAATCACATAAAGAATATTTTGCCTCTTAATTCTTCCTCGCCAGTGATACAAGAGCCACAATATACAAAGACAGCACATTTGAAAAAGAAAAGGTTAAGAACATATCTTACCGTGACCATTTATTCGTGATCACATCATAACAATGAACATCAGCAGTAGCGCCAGCTAACCCTGCCATCCAAAGAGACAAACAGTTTAAACGATTCACAAAATCACCATATGTCACTGTCAAACACCAAGAACAATCCAGATGTATCCTTAAAATAACTAATTAGTCAACTATCCTTCCTTTCTCTAGGGAAAAGGTAAGTTTCCACCATAAAATTAAATCCCATTTGAATACAAATTACTACTCCACGCCTCCATCATTAAAAAGAGTCAAGAACTGTCACTAACTACTCAAGGGAAGACAACTAATGGGAAAAACCAGAGCTCGAGACACACTGATTTGCAAACAGATGACAAAACACGCTAACAGTGAAGAACACTTCTTTTCAATGGTTTATTAGTCGTGTGCTTTTTATCGATTTGCAAATCAATATTAAGGTTTTTAAAAGATATCAAAGCAAATTGATAACAAAATATAATAGAAAAAACACTCCAGTAGTCCAGTTGTTTGAGTTTTGGCCATTCATATTCATGTGATTAGTTAACAATTAGCAAAATAACAACACATTGTTAACAAATAGATGACAAACACGTGAACACTAAAAAACGTTAAGATTGCTAATTAGTTTTCTTCAGCAACTATTATTCATGTATCCTGAATCGTCATTAAGCCCATCCTACCTCAATACTTCAAATTACACAACAAATAACAACTCACAAAACCTGTTATAGCAAACTAGCAATATACACAGCTCAACTCAACTTAAATCATTACATAACATCCACAAACCCTAAAAAGAATCAAAAGCTTAGCTCAAACTCAAAATCTCATTAAAACGGGAAAAACCGCCAAATGAAAGGAAAAAAATCTAGCAACATACTGATGCCAGCACTTCCAGCAGAAGTAGGAGTTCCAGCAGCTGCAGAATTTCCTTCAAGAGCTGTAGCACCACCAAAAAGTATCAACCTAGGCCCAATATACCCTGGACTTCCTTCTTCACCAACCGCCGGAACTGCCGTCAAAGTATGTCCACACCGCGGCCCAGGCCCATCCTCTTTTTTCTCTGTTATTGCATTCGCATCTGTATAACTCGGCGCACATCTCGGCCCAACTATCTGCTGCTGCTGTTGCTGTTGTGCATCTTTCTCCATTGGAGAAGATGGAGACGAAGACGACGTCGTTTGCGGTGTAGATGAAGGTGACGAAGGCGACGTCGTTGTATGATCTTGATCGTTCACCATTGATGTAGTTGAATCTACCTCCATTCTCGAAAAAATTTAGAAAAATTAACTGAACATAAAAAAAACTAACTCTGAGATTAATTATTACACATCTATTAAATCAATATCAAATTACGTAGAACAAAAAACCCTAGGATTTGTATTAGATCGTTTTTTCCCTCTTTCGATTCAAAAAAAACAATGGAGGAGAGAGAAAATGAAATAATTATCACACTCTTTCTCTCTCTTCGCTGAAAGCCACGAAAGTCGAAAGCGTTGCCAAATTTTCTCTCTCCTCGCAAAAACTTTTGTTTTGTTTTTTAAAAAATTAGTTTTACAAAAAAAAATTAGTTTTTAATAATAATAAATAATGGAAAGAATTTATGTCCAATTAGAAAGGGCAGCGATAAGTTAATTTAACGGCCGACGACGGGCTATGAGTGTGAGCCTGTGACGGGCCAGGTAGAAAATAGACGGTACGCGCTAATGAGATGATGAGAGGAGAGTGGTGTTTTTTTATCAAGTGTTCTCAATTTTCATTGTTCAAATAAAAATGGAGTAATAAATTGTTAACATTGAAAAATAGTTTTTGTTTCAATTAGAGTATGTATTACTTTTTCAAGTAAAATTATAGATTTAATTAAAGAGTTATTTTTAAAAATATTATTGATAGTAGGAGACTTAGAGTAATAATTTAAATGACTTTTTGTAATGCTGGAAGTATTTTCAACACGTTATACTAATTTTTGGCATTACAAATAATTTTAGATAATTAGTTTACCATATAGTTATCCAATTAGTTAGACATCTAATAGTTGCGAGGATTCTTGGTCACATGACGCTGGCGGATTGGTAAAGTGGGGAAAATAATGAGTCTTGTATAATATGTGCGTGGTCTTGATAAATAAATTCATCATAAAGATATTGGTCAACTTTTGATTTATTTTTTTAGTTAATGATACATGTCAACTCATCATTTAAGAATAATACTTAAAATGTAATAGAAAATTTATCATCATCTTCATCCAACCCAGTATATCCCGCTCATAGAAAACTATGGGCAGGGTCTGGGGAGAGAAAGACGGCGGCAACTCATACCCGTACAGGAGAGCGCGACCAAACAGAGTCCCTCGGCTCGAGGAAGATAAAAATAATGTGCCAGCCACCTGAGGGATACAAACAACGAATAAAACAAAACCACTAAAAATGCCGAAAATAAAGATTGAGCATATAAAAACCAAGGAAACCAAAAAGGCAGAAGACGTGGTCAAGCAAGAACTCAAGCGCCAAATCGACTCTAAGAAGGCAAACCATGGTCTGAGACTTGGATATGACACCTCCAACATCCCCTATCCCTAGTCAGGTCCTCAGAGAGGTTTATCTCATGCATGTCCGCTTTTATTTGCTCTATCCATGTTCTCTTAGGTCTCCCACGACTCCTCTTACCCTCTACTATAATGTTTTCGACTCTCCTCACAGGGGCGTCGAAAGTCTTTCTCTTCACAAGTCCATACCACCTTAACCTGCTTTCGCGCATTTTACTAGAAATAGGGGCAACCCCCAGTTTGACTCTAAACTCCTGGTTCCTAATCCGATCCATCAAAGTGTGTCCGCACATCCACCTAAGCATACACATTTCTGTGACTTCCATCTTATGTTCGAAGATTTTCTTGACAGGCCAACATTCTATCCCATATAACAAAGCAGGTCTGATAGCCACCCGGTAGAATTTCCCTTTAACTTACTTGGGATCTTCCTATCACACAGCACTCCGGTGGCCGCTCGCCATTTGAGCCACCCCACTTGTATACGATGATCAACATCTCCGTCAATCTCCCCATCCCTTTGAATGATCGACCCCGGATACTGAATCAATAAAAAATGAAATTATAAAAGTGAGTTTAAAGTGATGATGATGATGAGTTTAAAGTGAATCAAGAAAAAAAGTAAAAATATGAAAAATCTTATCTTATGTAAATCTAAATGATAATAAAGTAGATAAAAGTTTGTGTAACTCTAGTGTGGTAAAATTTAAAACTGATGTATCATATCATACATCATACAATCATACATCATATCATACAATACTATAAAAGAACTGTAAAATTCCAAATGGTGAATTACAGAGTTTTGCATTAATTATGATTTTAAGTATTAAATGTAAGTTTTCAAAAGGATTTTATTAGATCTAATCATACAATTGTACAATATACTATAAAAGAATTAAAAAAAACTACAAAGAACGATTTTACGTAATTTACCAACTGAAATCGTATTTACAGTTAAAATGTGATTGTGGGATATTCAAATCATATTCTTGTATAATATACAATTGTATCTTTCTTAAAAAATTTATTTATAGGTATTTCTATACTAGCAAACTTCGTGCAATGCACGAGTTTGTATACTAATACAGTATAAACAAATAGTAAATGATAAAGAACAATCATTTATATAATACTTTTTGTATTTGAAGTGATTTAGTTTTATTTGGTTTTTTAATACTATTCACAATTCTTATTAGTTAGAACATAGGTATGTGAACGTGAGATTATGTTTGATTCATTTCGTAATAATTATTAATATTAACTTTTTATAACTTTTAGTTATGCATAAGTAAATAAGACAAAGTCCATGAAACCGTAATCGAAGGGAATAAGTTTTAAAAAAATAAAAATATATTGTTGGATTGATTAGTGTATTTTATGGTACGTATAGTTGACACAAGAGTTAGTGTGCAACACTAAGTAGAGTAGTAAGTAGTGCCTAGTTGGTGCTAGTTAAGTAATGAGTAATGAGTAGGAGTATCTGTTAACTGTATGCTTATTTGTTTAATGATATATATATATGGGCATTACTATTTCACATCATTGTCTACTTATTCACTTATTTATTCTATAATCTATGTTATTGGCTTATTGTTATTCAATAGTTTCAAATATGGAATTAATTAATATGTGTGCTTTGGATTCGTTTTTAGTTTAGAGTGATTAGCATTTATGACAATATGTTATGTTATTCTTCAATGAATTGGAAAGCGAAATGAGTCAATTGTTTGTTTAAATATAAGCCAGATAATGAAAATTTTAATCAATTAAATTTAATACTCCCTCCATCCCTTTTATTGTGTCCACTTTACTTTGGGCACACATGCCGAGGCAACATTTTAATCTTTAATATCTTTAATTGTGTATAATTAAAAATTATAAAATTTTGATATTAATAATCTTTGCATTGAGACGAACAAAATAAGATCCCACGTGACTATATTTTAACTTATAGATTAAGAACAAAATACAAATTAAGAGTGATTAGTGAATAGTAACCAAAAACTAAAGTGGACAAAATAAATGGGACGGAGGGAGTATTTATTAAAATGGATGTTGTGTGCCTAGTCGTCATCATCATCATAAATAATAATAATAAATAAATATACTAATTCAAAAGTTTTGTTGTCATTTGTCGATCCATAATTCATTTGTGTCAATTATAACTTGACGAATTCATTATATATATTTTTAAAAATTATATTACTTCTCCAAATTAAATTAAAACAATGCAACTCCTCCATTTAATTAAATAACAACAAGCCCTCACAACCTTAATTTACAATCCTATTTATTCTTGCATTTTATTATTATTATTATTATTATTATTATTATTATTATTATTATTATTATTATTATTATTATTATTATTATTATTATTATTATTATTATTATTATTATAGAACATATTTCATTTCATAAAAAGAGACTTTACAAGAACTTGGTAGGAAGTCAAGCAACAAGTTCGGCACCTACAACTTGTATTTGTATTTCATTTTATTATTATTATTATTATTATTATTATTATTATTATTATTATTATTATTATTATTATTATTATTATTATTATTATTATTATTATTATATTTTTTTCAAACAATTTTCTATTCAACACTAAACAAAACATTTACAAAGCGGGGTAACAAAACCCAGATAGCCGAGGGTCACCCTACAATTGCATCTGTGTGAAAGAAGAACCCACCTTCTAGGAAGGGTTTCTCAACCTCGCTCTTCATGTGCACGGATGAACCTGGGATATCTCAAAAATAACGCCACAGGCGGCGGGGTTACAAGCAAAAGCTACCTAAGTCAAGAAGTTGGTAGGGAGTCGAGCAACAAGCTGAGCACCCACACCTTTTTGAATAAAAAATGTTAGTCGGTGAAAAATATAAGCCCTAGACATGATACTACTAGAGTTACTAAGAGAGAACGATGCAATTCTTGATAATAAGTCAAGTGTGTCTTCCCCTAACTCTCCCAAAGTGGAGAAGGCAAAGGGAATAAATTTGTATTCATTCTCCTCACATGTGGCAGAGTATTTCTTTCGCTTTCTCTGTGCAGCATTGGCTAAAGAAGCACCAGGGGCCCAAGAGGAGACTCCTGTGCCGGTGAAGGGTAAGCCTCCAGTAACATCCACACAAGCATTTTTGCCATTAAGCCAATTGAACAAGAGGAGATCTGTTGGCTGAAGATCTTTCCCTGCCTCTGAAGAAAACCCCAACGCCGCCTCTTTGCGAACTAAAATCCCAGCTTTGCAACATATATCAACTAGCATGTCCCCGACCATATTGTGGCGAAACTTCACGCCAATCTCACTATAATAATGAACAGCATGATCTCCCCATTTGTCCATCCTAAGAGTGTTGCAGCTCGGGCATAAGCCATACCTTCGGTAAATAAGGGAATAGTGAGCCGAGAGCATAAAACAGAACAAAACTGGCGATGGTTCATTTTCTGTCCCAAGCCATCAATGGGGATTGTTAGCAGAAAATCCTGAGCATGGGGTTCACGAGTGGAACTAAGAATGACGACTTGTCTTGGGGTGAGCATTTAGCTAGACGCAAGACTTTTCTCAACAACACTAAATTAAGCCCCTGCCAACTTTTTCATCATATGGGGGGCAACGGATTCATCGTTGAGAGAAAAAGCGCTTGAGCCACAAAGATCATGAAAGATAGCAAGAGCCCTTTCGAAAGCAAAACCCAGGGAGGAAGGTCACTGTTAGCCAATATCTGAAGACGGGAAGCTAGGAAAGCATAGTTAATACTATCAACTGCCGAGTAGATGCCAAGGCGACCCATCTTGATGGGAAGAGTAGCTAACCTCCACTGCCAATCCCCAAAACCCGGTCCAGAGGCCGTAATTAGGGGTGTTCAAAAGTATCCGACCCGACCCGGCGACCCGCCTCATAAATGACGGGTCAAAAAAATAAAAAAATGAAAATTCCGGGTCGGGTACCCGACCCGCCTTAACTAGGTAGGGTCATGGACCGATTAAATTTGATCCGGGTACCTGCTAATTACCCGGTAACAATTTTAACATTTCATCTGATTTTTTATCTTTTTCACAAATGGAGTAGGGTTTCAATGTGAATTTTTTATGGGTTTGTAATTTTTAATTCTTGTAATTTGTATACTAATTTTGATGAGTTTTTTTAATATTTATAATTTCATTTGATTTGTCTTTGATGGGGATTCTCCTTAACATAAATCTGCAAAGTATCAAGAGTAATTATGCCATCTGTCAATGGGAGCAACTCAAGCTTGATTTTGGCAGTGGATTAAAAAACACCAAAATTGAACTCTTTTGTCATTATCTTAATTTTAATGGTGGGTGGTTCAAGTGTTAGTAAAATAATGAAGATTTAGGTGAGTTAATCCGTGTATATATGTTAACATTAAAGATTTTTTTATAATTGTTTTATTAATTTATTTTAAAAATTATAATTAAATCTAACCGGGTACCCGGTGTCCTGACCCGTTTTATCCGGGTACCCGCTAACCGGGTACCCGCATTAAATGGGTCGGGGCACGGGCCATTAAAAAAGGTACCTGGCTAACCGGGTACCCGGCGTTCCGAATACCCGGCTTTCCGGATACCCGATTAGCTGGGTACCCGGTAATGAACACCCCTAGTCGTAATTATCTTCTCCAAGAAACTGTGTAGAGCAAGATCAAACTTAATTTGTGCTTCACAAAACAGATCAGGTGTACAAGTCCTCAAAACGTAAGTTAACCTCCCAACCCCAGCACAATTGTGAAGAATGAGAAGCTCACATTGTGGATCATGGAGTTAGCTGATAGCTGCCATAAGGTCGACAGTTTAAAAACCCTCTTAAGGGCAAAGGCACTACAAAAGCTCTGATCCGTTCTCACAGGCCCACCAAGGAGTTTCACCCCCGCATTCGGGCGCGATTATTTAGGTGGGAAGACTCCGGGCTCTCTACTTCTAGGATCCTCCTTAGGCCAGAAAATTAGTTCAGTCTTGTCCACATTGAGAAACAAACCACGAGATGGCCCATCCTCCTGAATAATGTGTAGGGCCTTGGCGACTATAAGGGTGTCGCTAACAATTGTACCATCATTGAGGTACCAAGTCTGGAGGTTTAGTTTACAGGATTGGTGGATTTTCAGAACCAAAAGGTGCAGAATAAGGACGAAAAGCAAAGGACCTAGAGGATCACCTTGTTGGACACCTTGGCAAGACCATAGAATAGAGTCACCATAATATGACCTAGCTGGTTGGGAGTAGCAGAACTCCACCCAAGGAGCAAGAGAGGGGCACTGAATCCTTGTTTCAAATAACATAACACTCCTATCAACAAGAATCACTACTACAAATCGTCACTTGTGCCACTAATTATGCCACGAGAATTCAAAATCTGTGGCAAGTTTTGATCTTGCCACGGGAAAAATAGGTTTCAAGACAATATTACAATCATACCTAAAATTTTTGTCATGGGTAAATATATGTCGTGGCAAAGATGCACTTGTGCCACAAATTATGCCACGGGTAAATATATTTCGTGGCAAATAAATACTTATGCCACGGGTAAATTATTTTCGTGACAAATAAGCACTTGTGCCACAAATCATACAACGGGAAATTTTTTCTGGCAAACAAAAACTTGTACCAAAAATTATGTCACATCTAAATATTTATCAAGACAAAAAATTTGTGCCACCAATTATGACACAGGTAAATATTTATCGTGGCAAATAAAGACTTATAGGTTACGGGTAAATAGCTATTGTGGGATTGTGTTATAAATTATGACACCTGAATTTGAAATTTATCGTAAGTTTTGATCTTGCCACGAAAATAATATATTTTAAATAAAAATAAAAATATAAAAAACATATTTATCAATGATTTAAATTCAACATCTTCATCCAACTTAATGATTTCTACATTTATTAGAAAATAAATAATTTGATATAAGAAAAAAATCCTTTAAACAATGATTGATCAATTAAATATGTTTTAATTAAAAACATTTAAAATTTTTTTGAGAAACTTAATTTGTTTAACTTACTTTTAATGATTTTGTTCAACTAGTTTATAATAATAATAATAATAATAATAATAATAATAATAATAATAATAATAATAATAATAATAAATTAATCTTCTAGAAGTGTTACTATACTAATACGACTAATTATATATTAATACTACTACAAATACACTAATACGACTAATACTACACCAATACGACTAATAAATACTACTAATACACCAATATGATAAGACTAATAATATACTAATAGTAATATGCTAATAATATCCATGGTCTTAAGGCGTCGTCATTTGCTTTTGGTAAGATTAGAGATGGAGTGTGGGGTCAGCTGCTTAGTCGTGATACACATACGGAAAAGGTTCGGAAGATTGTCGAGGATGGTTTGTGTGTGCGGGTTGGTGAGGGTCGATCGACTTTGTTCTGGTTGGATAAGTGGTGTGATTGTGGTCCCATGCAGACTTTATTCCCTAGACTTTTTGTTTTGTCTCTGCAGCAAAAGTCTTTTGTTTTTCAGATGGGTTATTGGTTTGCTGATGTTTGGGCTTGGGATCTAAAATGGCGAAGAAGGCTTTATGATTGGGAGATCGAGGAAGTGGGGAAATTAGAGGACATTCTTGTTGTGAAGTCGTTGAGGCGGGGATGTGTAGATCGCATTACGTGGCATCATGCCGATATCTCGTCCTTCCCTATACAGCGTATTGTGGATAAGCTTTATGATGGTGTGGCACCCATATTATCGAGGCCGGTGGTGACTAGGGTGTGGGGTAAGTTTTACCCCCCTCGGGTGCAACTTACTTTCTGATTAGCATGTTTGGAACGTTGGAAAACGAGAGATAAATTGGCGGCTTTAGGTGTCCTTGACGTCCAGCAGGCAGTATGTCCGTTCTGTAGGGTTGATATAGAGTCAAACTCACATATTCTTTTTACTTGTTCTTTTTCGTGGCGTGTATGGATGGATATTTTACATTGGTGGGGTATTCAAGGGGTCCTTCCTTCTAACTGTGCCTCTTTCATTTTAGAATGGGATGGGTTAATGCGGTGTCGAAGGTGGAAAGATCTTTGACGACTTATTTTTGGGTGTGTCGTCTGGTCTTTATGGTTTGAAAGGAATAATGTTATATTTGATCAGAAGAACCCTGATATTCACCTGTTCTCTTTTAATTTGAAGATTCGGATCAGCTTATGGGCAAAGGAGTTGTTGGGATATGGTTGGGCCTCTTCCCCTGGTTTTTTAAATCATATGTTGTAGTATAGCTGTACATTTGGGGTTGTTCTTTGGGTTAGTGTTCAGTTTATCTTCGGTGTGTAAGTTGAGTGTTTTTCTTGGTGTGTAAGGTGTACATATCCAACTTGGTTTATGCATAGTCCACCCCTATGCTGTTTTGGGTGGCCTGTTTCCGGGCCTATCTCTCCAATGGCTTTTTCCCCTCGCGGGGTTTTTTATGCCGGCGGGGTTTTAGGTTCCACGTTTCAGGGTGTTTTTTGTTTTTTCTTTTTATATTGATTCCGAATTTGCGAAAAAAAAAACAATAATACGAGTAATAATATACGACTACTAATACACTAATTCAACTAATAATTAGCTAATAATACAATAATACGAGTAATAATACACTAATGCAACTAATAATACAATAATACGAGTAATAGTATATTAATTCTACATTAATTCGACTAATTATATACTAATACAACTAATATTATATCAATGATACACTACTACTTTTAACATACTAATAATACACTAAGACGACAAATTACGACGTGCTAATAACAATAATAATAATATTAATAACAATAACAATAATAATAATAATAATAATAATAATAATAATAATAATAATAATAATAATAATAATAATAATAATATAATAATAATAATAATAATAATAAGGGATATTTTACCTGGTAAGCACGAGATATAGCGAAATTCACAAACTAGCTATTCTTGTTTGCAATTCTACCAAATAGCACTCAACTTTTGCAAATTCATCTGCCGTAGCTTTATTAGGGTAAAAACGTTAAAAAAAACCGTTAAGTGTTGAAATTACATAATTACCCTTGTTTAATTCTTAAATAGGAGGGTCCTTCTTCTTCTTCATTTCACTCCTCTTTGCTGCCATTGTCATGAACCAATTTTACACAGGAATCGAGAAAATACTTCACAATTCCAACAACATTGAAGAAGAAAACAATTAACAGAAGATAATGAGCATTATAGAAGCCCAATGATGTAGATTAGTGAAGAAGCCAAGAAGGTGATGATGGAAAAAAATAAGGAAGAGTAAAAATGGTTTAAAGTATGAAAATAAATTTTATTTAAGAAATTGTCTTCAACTCTTTACTGGATATACAAAGGAGGCATGGGTTATAGAAGAGAAGGTATCCTTAAATGGAAGTAAATGAGTCTTTCAACATTGGAAAGAGGAAGAAGATGACCAAGAAAAAAGGAAGAAAAATCCAAAAAATCCAAAAAATTAAGCAAAATTAATCCCACAATCAGTTAAACCTAAAAAATTAAGCAAAACCAAAATCAATTGCAGATTATTACCTGATAGTGATAAATTTAATTAATTGATCATTACCTAATTGATACCACAATCCAAAAAAGGAAGGAAGGAGATGACCCAGAAAAATGGAAGAAAATGGAGGAAGGAGATGACCCAAATTGATCATCCATTATCAATTTAATTAATTTTAATTGAAATTGTGTTAGGTAAATTAATTGCATAATCAATTTAAAAGAATTGGGTGAAGTAATGGTGAAGGAAGGTGAAGGAAGAAGTTAAAGGAAGAAGATGATGGAGAATAAACAAGGGCAATTCAGTAATTTCACAACTTAACGTTTTATTTAACGTTTTTACCCTAATAAAGCTACGGCAGATGACTTTGCAAAAGTTGAGTGCTATTTGGTAGAATTGCAAACAAGAATAGCTAGTTTGTGAATTTCGCTATACCTGGTGCTTACCAGGTAGAATATCCCTAATAATAATAATAATAATAATACCTGCGTGTCACCCTAAACTTCTTAAGTGAGGTTATCACCTCAAAATTGGGTTTTTCAAGCCCTAAAAAATCGCCAATCAAACTCAAAAAGTTTGAACTGGTAAACCCTAATCGTATTTGTTTGCATAGTCAAAGGTTGGCAATGCGTTTTTCGTCCCCAAAACCAATTCTGGATGACGGATCGCTCTATTCCCCCTTATTAATGGTGTAATTTGGGCATTGTTAAGGTCCCAAATCCAGAATGTAAATTGGTCTTGTGGGGTGTTGATGAAGTCGAATCTCAGTTCGATTTTGGTACCAAGGGTTGATGATTGGGTAACCCTAATCCCTAAATCGACCCAATCTCCCATGAACTGCAACCGCAGTTATGTTTTAGAGGGTAGCGTATAATTGCTATTCCTATCTTCTTTGATGAGCCAACGGTTTTGGATGAAAATCGTAGCCTGTTGCTCGATTTTAGTGTACTTGATCCCAAGCATTGGACTCTCAGATTAAGCTCATGCTAACTGGAATACTATGTGGAAACCGTGTTTTTTTTTGCGGTCTATTTTGAGGACAACAGTTCGATTACTGGAAATTGATGGCTCCTCCTTGGGTGAACCATTGAACTGAATCGTAGCAAAACGACTTCAGATTCTGTTGTGGTGCTCTGAGGTGTGTGCGGCAGTTGGAGTATTGGTAGGTCTGCTTTGCAGGTATTGTTGGTGGTCGACGTGGCTTTGTGTGCCTGTTGCTGCCTAGTTGGAGGCTAGCCTCAGTCAGCTCCAATGATGTCTCAGTTTTGAGTAATAGGCTACTGCACAAACATATGGCAGCTAGGGGTGTTCAAAACCGGGGTACCGGGTCAACCCGGATCCGGAAATTCGGATACCCGGTTTTTCGGGTACCTAAAATTGCGATCCGGTTTCGACCCGGTTTAAACTGGGTACCCGGAATTCGAATACCGGTTTAAACCGGGCCGAAAACCGGATACCCGGTTTTATTAGAATGTTTTTTTTATTTTTTATTTTTTTGTCGTTTTGTCGATTAACCATACGTTTGTTTATTTCTAATCTCTATATTCACTTAAAATATTTTTTTATATAAAATTCAAATACAAACTTCCTAAAAATCTTAAACATAATTAGTCATAAAAGATTGATTAAGAAAATGAAAGAATAATATTATTGTTCATGGGCTTAAGTAAGAACAATTATAAAATTCAAATACTAACTCTTCAAAATTATTCAATCCAAGGTTAGTTTAAGAGATATTATGATCATTTTATTTACGAAAAAAAGTAAAAAAAAATAATTATTAAAGAAAACCGGATACCGGGTATCCGGTTTTCAAAAAATCATGACCCGGATTCGGATCCGGTATTCGATTTAAAACCGGGTAACCGACCCGGATTACCCGGTTTGCGGAAACCGGGTAAATTATCTGGTTTTAAAAACCGGATACCAGATAATTCGGGTCGGAATAATCGGATCGGGTTATTATGAACACCCCTAATGGTAGCCCTAGTTCCAAGCAGCTTTTGGCCCTGTTGTTAGGGGTGAAAGTTCGGTCTACGGTTTGGACTTTCATCGAAACCAAATCGAACCATATTTTATTCGGTCTCCAAATTTTCAGATTAAACCGAACCAAATTAGTTACTAGACCGAACCGAATCGAACCGCATTTTTTTTTGGAGACCAAACCAAACCACCTAGACCGAATTTCCTAGGCCGGATTTTTCTTTGTGTGCTGAATAACAATTTAAACTACAATTACAATAATTAAGACAATAGCAAATTATACAAGATTAATAATAATAGACATAATGTCTTACAAAGTCATTCAAAATAACATATCTTGCAAAATACTAAACAAGTGTGGGAGTGGGACAACGGTAGTACATGTATTATCAAGGGTTAGGGTTTTCAATTTCTTAGTTTAGAATGTATTGGGTTCGGACTAATACATTAATGTTAGTGGGCTATATGTAATTTTTTAAATATTTCGGTTTGCGGTTTAGAAATTTGGTTTGCGGTTTTTGTAAATTCCAAACCTAATCCAAACCTTAATATTTCGGTTTTTGAATTTTCAAACTTAATCCAAACCAATTTTAAATATCACCAAACCATATTTGTTATTCGGTTTGGTCTAGTTCGGTTTGCGGTTTTAATCCGAATAAGTTTCACCCCTACCTGTTGTAGCTTGGGGTATGCTTTAGAAGACCTTTTGTTGAAGCTTGGGTTAGCTGATTGGATGGCCTAGCTTTTGTGAATGCCTTAGAAGCTATGAATATGATAATGATGCTGATTTGGGGATAGATATTGGCAACATCTTCCCAAATTAGATCTCTCATTACTAATTGTATTTGTTGAGCCATGGGCTTTTGTTCTTGTTTTTTGCATAGGATTGGCATGACCGTTACCTTTTTGGTTTGATCTTATATGGTTGTTTACCTGTATAGTTTAGGTGAAATTTTTTTTGGTGTTGGCGCTCCTTGCCTAGCGATTGACTAGAGGCTTGTCTCTCAGAGCTTGGCGGGGATGGTCATCCTAGTTTCTTGATCCACTTTTGTAAGCTTCGGCTACTTTTTCCTGGCATTTTATAAAATTTACTTTGCCAAAAAAAAAAAAAAAAAAAAAAAAAAATAATAATAATAATAATAATAATAATAATAATAATAATAATAATAATAATAATAATAATAATGATAATAAAAACAATAATAAATAATAATAATAATAATAGTAATAATAATTATCTTAAAAACCCCTTTCAGGGTGGTGACGGTGCTATGTGCACGGTCAATGTCACAGTCCTCAGTGGTGTGAAAGCTGGGCCTGTGATGGTACTACTACTTTTTGAATGGAGCCTTTAGGTACTATAACTGTATGGGTTCTTGGTTGGGGTGATGTTTTGGCCAACGATATGGGCTGAAGCTCATCTCCAATTTAACTGCATTGGAGGGTTAGGGAGGACACCAGCTCTCAAGATTCTGGTTCTTGGGACCGTTTTATAGGCGGATTAGTAGTGTGAAGTGGGTTCAATTGGTTCCCCCCTCCCCTTGTAGGCTCCTTTGTCTCAGATCCTTGAGCATAGCAGCATTCTATAATCTGCAATGGTGGTGACCTCACTGCTCCAAATGTATGCTTGGTTTTGCTGTGTCTTACTTTGGGTTGGCCTATGTGATGCTGTGTGTGACACTGGTTTAATGCCTGGTACTGGGGATACCTAATATTGATGCTGCTGGATTGGTTGCTCTGGAAAATGTGTGCTGATCAATGTTGCAGCTGGTTTATGTACTGTATGGACTGGTTTCTGTTTGGTTTGCTCATGGGCTCAAAATCTTGGTGCTTACCGCAATAGTAGCTTGTCAGATTTCGGTGTTTACAAATTTGTTGGTGACCGGCTGTGGTAGCCCTCAAACTGCTGTTTTAAAAGTGGAACATTGAATGTATTTGAACAATTATTGTAATAGATCTAATTTTTGCAAAGATATAGTCTGTAGTCATGTAAATCCTAAAAGGGATACATCATCGTTGTATAGACTAGGAGATATGTTCTCTTTTTGGAGTTGGCTTTCCCACCCTAGCGAATGACGAGGGGCCTGTCCCTTAAGCTTAGGTGGGCAGTCTACTCAGTCTCTTGGACCTTTGTAAGCTTCGGCTATCTTTTTCTCTGGCATTTTATAATACTTACTTTGCCAAAAAATAATAATAATAATAATAATAATAATAATAATAATAATAATAATAATAATAATAATTATTATTATTATTATTATTATTATTATTTGTGAATTACAACCTTAAAGTTTAGTCGGTTTGTGAATTACAGCCGCAAAGTGTTTTTTTTATGAATTACAACCACGAACTTTTTAAAATGACCACCATTACAGCCATGTGACCGGTTCTCACCGTTGACCAGGATTTTTACCTTTGGCTTTCTCTCCTTCCCTTCTTCTAATCCAGGTAGATTACCTTTGTAAGCTTCGGCTACCTTTTTCTCTGGCATTTTATAATACTTACTTTGCCAAAAAATAATAATAATAATAATAATAATAATAATAATAATAATAATAATAATATTATTATTATTATTATTATTATTATTATTATTATTATTATTATTATTTGTGAATTACAACCTTAAAGTTTAGTCGGTTTGTGAATTACAGCCGCAAAGTGTTTTTTTTATGAATTACAACCACGAACTTTTTAAAATGACCACCATTACAGCCATGTGACCGGTTCTCACCGTTGACCAGGATTTTTACCTTTGGCTTTCCCTCCTTTCCTTATTCTAATCCAGGTAGATTATCTTTGTAAGCTTCGGCTATCTTTTTCTCTGGCATTTTATAATACTTACTTTGCCAAAAAAAAAAAAATAATAATAATAATAATAATTATTATTATTATTATTTGTGAATTACAACCTTAAAAATTAGTCGGTTTGTGAATTACAGCCGCAAAGTGTTTTTTTATGAATTACAACCACGAACTTTTTAAAATGACCACCATTACAGCCATGTGACCGGTTCTCACCGTTGACCAGGATTTTTACCTTTAGCTTTCCCTCCTTCCCTTCTTCTAATCCAGGTAGATTACCTTTGTAAGCTTCGGCTATCTTTTTCTCTGGCATTTTATAATACTTACTTTGCCAAAATAATAATAATAATAATAATAATAATAATAATAATAATAATAATAATAATTATTATTATTATTATTATTTGTGAAGTAGAACCTTAAAGTTTAGTCGGTTTGTGAATTACAGCCACAAAGTGTTTTTTTTTATGAATTTCAACCACGAACTTTTTAAAAGGACCACCATTACAGCCATGTTACCGGTTCTCACCGTTGACCAGGATTTTTACCTTTGGCTTTCCCTCCTTCCCTTCTTCTAATCCAGGTAGATTACCATTTAAGTAACCCACCCCACTAACTACCCAACCAACTCCTTTTAAAAATCTCCCTTCTTCTTCTTCCTTGCCCTAGTTCCTTTCCCTCCCTCCTGAAGCACCTCCATTTTTTTCGAGCTCCATTGATGAAGAAGGTAAAGAACCTCCCTTTTCCTTGTTCGTTCAGTTCATTATTCTTCTTTGTTTGTTAAGTTCGAAACCCTAATTTATAAAGGAAAAGTTACCCTGAATAATACGACCTTTCACTGATTTCCCAAGAATAATACAAACTTTCAATTAATCACCAATAATACAAACTTTGACATGTATTTTCCGCTGGCATACATGACCTATTTATAACCAGTAGTACAATTCTTTTTTTGACTGTTGATCAGCAGGTTTCATCTCGTATTATTGGTGGTTAATTGAAAGTTCGTACTACCGGTTGAAACCTGCTGAGCAACGATCAAAAAAAGACCTGTACTACCGGTTATAAACAGGTCATGTATGACAGCGGAAAATGCATGTCAAAGTTCGTATTATTGGTGGTTAATTGAAAGTTCGTATTATTCTTGGAAAATCAGTGAAAGGTCGTATTATTCTGGGTAATTTTTCCATTTATAAATTCCTAATTTTTTTGAATAAATTCAACCCCTAAATTTTTATTATTACAGATGCCTTTCAATTTCCTTAGCAATGACAAACGAAAGGAATGCTACTGTGGGTATGACGTTACTGTTCAACGTGGATGGACTACCAAAAATCCAGGTAGAAGGTTTGTTTCTTGCCCTGACTATGATGTTCACAATAATTCAAGAGGTTGCAATTACTTCAATTGGGTGGACAATGAACAAACTGATTAGCGAAAAGATGTAATCTTGAAGTTAATGGAAAAAAGGAGCAAGCTGCAACGGGATGTTGAATTTTTTCAAAGAAAGTTACAACTGGCTAACAAGAAGATTCAAAAGACAACAACTGATAGAATTATGATGAAGATGCTTTACCCACAAAGGGTTTGGGGATGTGGATTGATAATGAATTGTTTAGTTGTAGTTCTTGTTGTGATTTTGATTCTTAGTTACCTTATATAGGAATATGGAGTGAATAGAACTATAAGTTATGCTCTGTTTTGTAATCGAATATGGCTAATGTATGGTGTTTTGTAATTCAAAGTTTACTAATTGGAATGCAAATCTTAGAAATGATTCTTCCTTAATCATACTTGTCCTAAATATTCAACTGTACAAATGATTAAGCAAACATGCTCTTCAACAGTTGCCAAAAAATTACACCCATTGTTCATTCAAAATTACAATTACAAACAACATACTTAATTGTTCATACAACAAAACCATACATAATCCTACTTAAAAATTTACTTATTGGAGTCTAAATAAAAACAGGAGCAGGGCTATCTGGATACTTATCATCATTCACAATTGTTGATGCTTGAGACAAGTTTGCAGCTGATGCTTGAGAAAGATTGATGCTTCCCTGCACAAAGACATAAGCATGTTAGAAATTGAAAACCCAATTACTTATAAATCACAATTCATGAACATAAAGCAACATTACCTGTGTAGAACTTTGAGATCTAAGCCTTTTAACCCTATATTTTTCAACAAAAGGGTCCTCTTGCACTGGCCTCCCCCCTTTTCCCTTAGATTCAGGGACTTGACTTGGCTAAGTTGTTGTGTATTTTCTCTTGTTGTGACCCAATTGCCTACACACAGAGCATCTACTCTTTTTTCCAACCTCCCTCCCTACCTTTTCAGACCCAATTTTCTTCTTCTTTGTTGTTTTTGTAGAAACACTTAGAGATAAAGAACGAAACTTAAAAGAACTCAAAGATTTAACGTGGAAACTTTCTTGGCCTTGTAAGAAAGAAAGCCACGACCTCTTGGGATTTCAACTCCTTTTTATTAAACTTTATGTAATTTACAACTCTATTACATAAAATTTTTCTCCTTCTCTTCTCTAGGCCTAATTCTTCTAATTCTCCTTCTCGGTTCTCCTTCTCGTTTCTTTTCTCTCTTTACATAAAATTCTCTAAGTTCCCCCTTAGACTTCCCAAAGTCTAAGTTTACACACTCATAAAAACCTTTACAAATAAGATTCTCAAATTGGATGAAAAACAAAGAAAAGCACAAGGAAAAATCAAATGAATTAATTGGCAATTAAGAACAATTATCTTTTTCCTATTCTTGATTTTGATATCACGTAATTCTTGATGGGGGCACTCGACAATGTGTACGTATATGTCTCAAATTGTGCCGGTTATAAAAACCTCTTTTATATACCCATGAGAATTAGATTTAGCCATAATCCCATAATCCAAAAACGTGGGGATGTGGGTATGAAACTTGGGGGTTACTCCAAGTATTCGGTTATGTTTTAGGTCAAGAATAAGAAGTCCTATTTTTGTGGAGATTAAATAGGATCTAAGATTTTTAAGTTCTCTTAAGTAGGTGGTTGTTAATTGCTAATTAAAACCCTTATGCAAATCAGATTTTCATCCGTACAAGTCATTAAAAGATAAATTAAAATTAAAATTTATTTCCCTTATTTCTCGTTGACTTATTTCTCCGACTTGTTGTGTTGGGAACACCGTGTTGTCTCCGTCTGGACTGACTTCAATTTTAACAATTCTAGAACTGGTCCATGTGACTTAAGTGTTTGACGTAGACGTGCAATGTTCTTCCACAACCTTCTAAGGTGCCATCGACGATCTTGACAATCGTATATATGACCTATAAAACAATCTCTAAAAAATATTTTGTTTGTTTATAAAAGTTAAGTCATCATTAAAACTCAAATGGGCCAACAGTTTTTTTTCATCAGGCTCAAGTCTTCTTTTCTTCTTTGAGGGTCTGCCAGGAAGCCTCTCAAATGGTGGTGGATCAGGCTGAGTGTGTTGTGTTGTCTCCCAATCAGAGGGTCCAGGCATGGGCTTAATAATAGGGGAATAAGCCTTTGCATATGTAGCTCTGCTGTAATACTCATGAACAAACTCCTCAGGATTACCCCTACTCTCCATGATTGTTGCATAGGCATGATGACAAGGAAGTTCTGTTAATTGCCACCTGTAACAGGTGCAAGTCCTCTCAGCCAAGTCTACTAGGCAAGTCTGATCTTTGTAGTCCACCTCAAAAACGGTGCTGCTAGCAACCCTTACTGTACAGCCTTTGTATGCCTCTTTGGCCCAATCAAATTGCTTCTTTACATAGGGCAACAACCCACCCTCCATGGCCAAAACATCTTCCCTCTTGCTGTGATGCCTCTGCATAATATACCTTCGCATCCATTCCATGTGTGTGAGGATTGGCTTATCCCTTGTAGGCTTCAGAACATGGTTAAATGACTCACACATGTTGTTTAGCAGCATGTTTGATTTGCAATTATTGTCAAAAACATGTCTGCTCTGTAACACCCCTGAGTTTCCGACCCCTTAAACGAAACCAAAATCTTGAAGGACGAAAGGAAATTCGGATGTTACATAAAAGAAAAGGAAATGAATTTAAATAAGCGTTAAAGATTAGCTTTAAAAAGGTAAGTGGAAATTTTGGCAGCACCTCTGCTAAAACTCGAAGATGTGGTAAAGCAATAAGTACAACAAAAACTATAAACTAATTTAAGTATTTAGTGCCATTCAAATCTCACACCACGGCGGAATGGTTCATCGCCAGCTTCTCAAATCGACATGCCAAGCATGGATCGTGATTCAAAAGTCAACGCTTGCGTTTTAAAATGACTTGACTCCTTTAAAACTTACAAGTTAAAAACTATGCAGCGTAATTACAATATACAAAAGGAGAACACAAAGCCTCATAACAAAATGTATATAACCAAAGCTTACAAACGACAAATAAGAACTACATAATCAATTTAACGGTATGACACAAGCTATGCTTCACCCTAGTTATTCTCCCCCAATGCAATGCAAAAGAAGCTCCAATACCTGCTACGACTGCCCATGATCCTCCTGCTGCTCGACATCAGAGCAAGGCTAATGTGTCATATCAAGACAATCATAGAAAGTCATCAAACAAACAAACATAAACACAAACACGTACACGTCAATAACTAGCATCAAATACAATAAGACCAACTAATAGATAACATTAAACAATACAATAACATAAGATGATTTCATAGGACACAAGCACAAATAGTGACCGTATGTCGTCCACCTATGCTTCTTGGATAGAATGTGGGTCTTCACACTTCTCTTCTCAAAACATAAACTCTTGTAGAACGCACCGTAGCATCAAATCAACCAAGGCATTAACAGCCTATCTAGCACATGACTTTATAGAGCTTGTCTATCTCAAAGTGAGCGTAGTCATACTTCTTTGGGACTAGTAACTCCTTTGAGGTAAGTTACTTTAGGAGCACTTCTCAATAGCATAAACTACTCTATATATCATTGAATAATCTATGTGTAAATGTTCTATCAATATGTACGCTTTCTATAAATAAATAAACTTTCTGTTAATGAGTGACATTTTGTCTGTAAATCTTTTCTTCACTTCATGGCATAGTGACACGACCATGGGCGTTATCGGCCACCCGGCGCCCATGGCAAAGTATGAGCCCACACTTTTGCATTCATTTGTGAAAAGACATTTGCATTTACTTCTCCTGTGTTGGTATGCATCAATTCTACTGTAGTGTCTTCAATCCATCAGTTTGGATTGCATTTTTTAGATTGTTATTTTAAACATACATTTACTTCCTCATTTTCAGTGTAGGTTGAGAACGGCTTCTGAACATACATTACCATTTAATTCTATTGTATTGGACTTAGATTGACCCGTCTTATGTGTTTGACCTTTAGTTATTAATCTAAAGTGCATTCACTGGTCACTGCCCAACATGATGAAGAATTGGGGTCTAAAGTCATTAAAGTGTAATATAACATAGATTAGTGCTGTTATATGTGTTTCTGTCTTTAAAGCTTTTAGGTTTGTGCGGTTGTCTTGTTTACTTTGCAACTACGATCAATTGAGAATGCCAACGAAATCAAAAGGATCTTAAGTGTTGAGTTTGAATGGTGTTGTGATCGAGTTCTTCAATATGCTACAGAGAGCATTTTGTGGTAGCATACATTTACTTCATCATTTTTAGTTTAGGTTGAGAACGGCTTAAGAACATACATTACCATTTAATTCTACTATATTGGACTTAGATTGACTCGTCTTACATTTAATTCATTTTCTGTTCAGGTTGAGAGCGGTGGTTTTTCTATGGAAATTAATCAGTTTACATCAAACGAGGTTGAATCATATTGTTGGAACGGTGGTTGAGAATCGTGGAATTTCTATGGAAAAGTTGACCATATATCATGAGAAAATTACAAAATCTTAATATACTTCTATGATGTGTTATCAAATAGATGTGGAAATTTGCTAATGTATAAATCGGGACAAGTCTTTAAGTGTTTGTAAGAAATCATTAATGAGATTAAATTGTGGAGGTTGATTGGTTTTGATGATTGAATATAAAATTTGTTTGTTACATATAACATTTACGGTTTTGGGTTTAATTCTACTTCTTACATTTAAAGCATTTCAGATTGAACATACTCTTGTTTTTTGTCTTTTCCCAGCTTTTTTATTGATGCTCAGATTAGATTTGCCTTTCGGTTCGAAATACAGTGTTCGTGTTAGTTTGTTTAATTACTTGATTTTTATTGATGCTGCGTTCCTCGAGTCTCGAACTGATTATCTTTAGATTTAATCTGATTAGGTGCATCAATTATATCTTATTGATATTTCATTAGGTTTAGTTTTATGTGATTCAAGCATGTTAACTGCACAATAATTGATTACTTGATTGTGGATCATGATTGCTTAGTCGACTCTCGTCTTATTTACTTTGATTAAATTTTATTGCGTGCATCGACTATATGTTATTTGATTAGTTGCATTATTTACATGTGCTTTAAAGTATTTGATTACCTGCTCAATAGTTGATTACTTGATTATCGATCATGCTTGCTTATTCGACTCTCGACTTATTACCTTTAGATTTAATTTTATTGGGTGCATGAATTATATGTTATTGCTATTAGTTTTAACTTAATTAGGTGCATAAATTATATGTTATTGATATTGGGTTAGCTACGTATGTTAAGATTTTGGTACCATTAGGTTATATTTAGGTGGTTGCCATGCGTGAGATTAGCTATTCAATAAACAACATATGTTTTAAAAATGACTGTTTATGGCTAGCTGCACAAAAAATAGCACTGGTTCTAACAAGAAATTACTTAGCGAGCCAAGGAGCCAAGGAGCGCTACCTTATTTTAGAGTTGGCCATGTGGCTTGTGTTGTTGTTTTTACGAGCCAAGGAGCGCTACCTTATTTTAGAGTTGGCCATGTTTCCATGAACTTGATTGCCTCGGAAGAATTGGCGGCGGGAACTTGTTTGCAAACTCTTGTGAAAGACTTTGCCGTTTGTATTGAACATATGGACACCGACGTGTGTACGCCCTGTGAACAATGTGATAAATATTTAGATTTTTCCTCAACAAAGGGGAATGTTGAAGGAAAGGCCTATGTTGACATAACACCTGGCACGGTTTCGACTACCTCTAAGGATGGAGTGTTTGACTCCAATAGATATCCCCTCTCGAATCCCTATTTGTACCCTTCTGCCTCCTCCTAAGAAACCCCGAGTCAATTTGTGCCCTATATTAGCACCCCGTACTCCTCAACTAATTTAGCTGCCTCCTAATTTCCCTGATTTGTTCACTAAGAAAAAGGGTGGCCACTGACTAACAATACCAGCGTACGCTGCTATGACAGCACATGTTGTTTTGTTCTTAAAGTATTGTTTTAAGACTTTGGTTGTAATGGTGGATACTAATGCCGCTGTTATGTTGTTAGCTTATCAGAAAATAGTTTTTGTATTAGGCTTATGTTGCTTATTGTAAAACACCATTGCTCTTTTGTAAACCTCCTAAAATCAACTAGCGTTGTACTCCAATGCCATTTCTATAAGCTTAATAAAATGTACCTATTCTACGTTTTGCTAATGTCGTTGCTCTTTGTTTGTGATATTATTGTTGCTATTGTTTCCTTTTTGCTACTGCTGTCAGTTCAAATAATATTTTTGCATTCTATTTGTTTATGGCGTTGCTTTTTGTTTGTGATATTGTCGTCGGCACTGTAAGTGAGTCGCTGCTTTTGACGCGTTACTGCTTTTGTTTTGTTTCTATTGTACATTGTTAGGCTGATTTAGGGCCAACCTTAAATAAGAAAAACCAATATAGCTTCTTTAGGCTAAATGTTGTTGTCTTTTTTTAGGCTTTACGAACTCACATATCAAAAAAAACAAATTTGCAATTGCACATGCGTGTGCCATTGATGAAGCACATCTTCTTGAGTTTTTGGGCTAAATGTTGTCTTTCTATAGGTTTTGTCCGTTTTACTTTGTTGATCATTGAAAGGGAAATGTCAAATCTTTTAGTAGCTATGGATCCATATCGCAGTAAGCGCTTAACACCCAAAAATACAAAATCCCCCCCGCAATCCCTTCTTCTCGTAATACTCAATACAAAAGTAAGCGCATCGTGGAAACTCCAAATTTTTCACAGCTGCATGCTTTATCTACTTATGATATCTTACTCAGTCTTCCTGCCGGTGAAAGCGATCAGTGTGCTTATATTGCAAAACAACCTTCGAGTTCCAATCTCACTTGAACAGAAAGCGAAAAGGTGTTTGCGCGCTCTATGTATTGGATTTTAACATACTTGGGTTTATTACAAATTAATAATACTTCCTTTGCCACTAATAGGGAGGTTGCCGAACAATGATCCAAATTCAGTTGTAGGTGATTTCAAGGAACAACTACTCATGGGTATTTTATTCCGTGTTATTTTGTTTTGTTGTCTTTATTTACACCATACAATTGCTTTCAAGTGCATGCGGTATCTACATTTTTTTACCCTCTATTATTATTCAGCCTACGCACAAGTTATACCTCTTTAACCACTCTTGCAGATAAGGGCTTTCCTACCTCTCCCAATAAATTTGCTGATCCGACATGTTGTGCGTCGTGTGGTGCTAAGTTGTTCGCTTATGAATCAAAACTTTTCTGTTATGAATGAATATCCTTCACAACTTATTTCTCTTTTCTCAAGTGAAAATGAAATCGAAATCCATTTTAGGAAGTATTGTCACCTATACAATAATATGTTCGCGTTTAGTTCGCTTGGAGGCTCAATTGATGCCCGTACCCACAAAGGCATTAATGTATTCAAACTGCATGGACAACTATATCACTATGTGTCTGATTTGTTGCCTCTCGATTTCGAGAAGCCAAAGTTCCTGCAACTTTATTTTTATGATGGCGCCTTTGAAAAGGAACACCGATCTAGCATCTTCCCAGTGCTTAATCCTACAGTTGTTAGCTTGCTTATGGACATAATGGATCGTAATCCATATGCGCATTTCTTTCGGTCTTTACGGCACATAGATGTAAAAGAGATTACACGGGTTTTATTTAATAAGAATCCATGTTTAGACCAAAGAATATATAATGCGCCATCATCTGATGAAGTTCCTGCAATTTTACTAGATGTACCATCAAATGAAACTAGGAGCCCGTATATAGTGGTTTGGGGTAAATCGTCTACATCCCATCGCATTACTACGGGTGCTACCATCCTTTACTGTATCCGTTGTTATTTCCTAATGGGGATTGGGGATGGCACCAAGGCTTACGAAAAAAATCTTATGATCATAGAACATCAAGACAACGTAAGCGCAACCCGATTACTCCGACTTTAGCACAAACTGCTGAAGAATTTCTTTTGGATGAAGCAATTGGTTAGTGCATAAATCATTACTCATTATTTTATTAATGCATTCTTATCATGCGCTTATATTTCCATGTTTTACGCACATTTGCTGCAGATGGTTTCAAAGATCGGCAACAAAGGTTCACATGTCACGAGTACTATGCGTATAGGCTTTGGATACGTCCGCGTAACTATCTTATAAGAGTTGGGCGCCTTTTTCAACAATTTGTGGTTGATATGTATGTCAAGATTGCGAACACACACCTAGATGTTGTGCGGCACAACCAGGCATAATTGTGTGCTGAGCTATACGACGGGATAATGGACAGCATGAACAATGGTGACTTTTGTGCATAAAATGTCGGGCATCGTATCATTCTACCGCCTTCATTTATAGATAGTCCTAGAGATATGAAGAAGCGATATTTGAATGCGATGGCCCTTGTGCAGAGATATGGGAACCTGATATTTTTCCTTACAATGACTTGCAACGGAAATTGGATTGAAATTAAACAAGAACTTGCAGAAGGTGAACATGCCCAGGATAGGCCGAATTTGGTTTCTAGGATCTTCTGTTCAAAATTAGTGGTTTTAAAAAAGCAAATACGAGAAAAATATATTTTTGGGGAGGTTGCTGCTATAATAGATGTGATTAAGTTCCAGAAGCGTGGTCTACCGCATGCACACTTTTTAATTATTTTGCAGCCTCAATCGAAGATCACACAACCACAACAATTCGATCAGTTTGTATGTGCACAGATACCAACACCATCTTACCAATATTTGAGAGGCCTTATTCTACGGCATATGATGCATGGTCCATGTGGCTTTTTAAATCCTGAGTGCCTATGTATGGTAAAGCGTGATGGTAAACATATGTGTAGGTTTAAGTATCCTAAAGAATTTACCACATTCATAACGCATTCCGATGATGACTATCCGACATATATGCGGCGAGATACCGGTGAAATCGTTTGCATGCGTGGTGTGGAATTAGATAATCGGTGGATTATTACATATAACCCATATCTTCTAGCAACTTTTGATTGTCATATCAGTGTGAAAATATGCTCAACCATTAAGGCCGTGAAATACCTTTACAAGTATGTGTACAAGGGCCATGATAAAATATCAATTAACATCAGTTCTAGAGCTGAACCGCAGGTTATTGATGAGGTCAAAAGGTTCCAATCTGGTAGATGGGTGTCTCCGCCTGAAGCTACTTGGAGAATTTTTTCGTTCGATTTGTATGATATGCAGCCTGCAGTTCTACCTCTCTAAGTCCATTTGCCAAATAAGCAAATTGTTTGTTTTAACGATTTTGAGAATCTTGATCAAGTTATAAGCTGCGAATCAAGAGCTAAGACTGTTTAAATAGAGTTCTTTGCGTACAATGCATCACATCCTTCTAAGCCAAAATACTGCTTCCTTGGATTTGCAGAACATCGTATTTTGCATGCACAGAGTAAATCTTGGAACAAAAGGAAGCGTAGCAAGGTCATTGGTAGATTTGCATTTGTTGCAGCTTCAGAGGGGGAATGTTACTATTTACGCTTATTGTTATCTCAGGTTGTTGGTCCTCGCTCGTTTGATGACTTGCTTATAGTAAACAATCAATGATGCTCGACTTTTCATGAGGCCGTATTAAAGCGAGGATTTGTTGAGCCAGATAACTTAATTGAAAAATGTTTAGACGAAGCAGTGGAAGTCCAATTGCCATATGTTGTGCGGTGACTTTTTGCTACAATCCTCATTTTCCTTGAATGGATTGCCCCTTCTCAGCTTTGGGATCACTATTATCCTTACCATTTAGAAGACTATGCACTCAAACATCCTAATCAACCTCTCAAGGTTTTAGCACTTACTACACTGTCTTTTGAGCTCTTCTTGGAGAACATGGGTTAGATGCCTGCGGATTATGGTTTATAGCATTTTTATCGAGATAGAGATGTCATTTCAACGAACACGGGATATAGTTGATGCTTTAGATGCTCCAATCCCACCGTCGTGCATAGAAGCACGCTCATTGTTGACTGGCGAACAACGTGTAGCATACAAACACATTATTTCCCATGTTAAGCAAGGAAAGCTTAGGTTGTTTTTCTTTGATGGTCCAGGTGGAACTTGGAACACGTTTTTGTATAATGTTTTGTACGCAAAGGTTTGATTACTTTAAAGATTATGCTTCCAACTGCAACATCAGGAATCGCAGCTTCCAACTGCAAAGGTTTGTATAATATATATACATGCCATTAGCACTTCCTTCTCTAATAAATCTTTAGTTTTAAAAAGATAGCAAGTCACTGAAGGTCTCTCTTTCAATTTCTGTTCACACTAAGACACTGAAGGTCAGTTTCTTTATTTCATATATCCATTTTTTACTTTGCAAGGTTTTGTGTATTGTTTGATTATCCAAAGATGTTTTTTTGTTTCTTTTTATTCACTAAACCATACATATAGAGTCCAAAAGGTGTAACAGAGTCAATCTATTACAGAGTTATTCTTACATACTGACATACAAAGATAATTCAGTATAAAATGGTGCATTTTATAGTTGTATATGATTTTGTATGTACTGGTTTATTACTCTTGTTTCTCATTTGACACACAGTAAGAATTCTTGGTGCATTGAAGTATAAATCAAACAAGTACGCATTAGTATAGTTGGGTTTTTTTTACACTTTGACACATAGTAAGAATTCTTGGTGCATTTGTCACACAGTAAGAATTCTTGGTGCATTGAAGTATATAATTTTGTATGTACTGGTCTAATATTTTGCAGTGTCTGTATTTTGGATTAGGATTAATATTGGATCCAATCTCTGTTACGCGTTAGCTCCTTTCTTAAGAAGTATGAATATAGTGATACGCGTGTGTTTAGTGAGAAACGTAAGAAAGCATGATGGTAAAAATGTTGTCGATAGGCCTAGATTTGAAGGAGTAAACCAAGCCATATTACAACATTAACAAAAAATAAGTGATATTCTCATATAGTATTACTTATCTTCTAAAACAAGCATCAACATTAATAGAATTTCCATTTCTACGAAAATTAGCATATGATAGGAATTGTTGCTGCTCGACTTACATAACCAGATTAAACTAAACTTATTAGAATTTAACAGAACTTAACTATAGTTAATCTGACTGAAAATGTGAGAGTGAAAGTCATGGTAAAAATTGAAATGATTTGAATTTCCATTTACTACAAGAGTTTTGTAGAATATTTACTACATGCTACATGTATATTTGTTATCTTGAACTATCTACTTGCAAAAGGGTGTTGTTGTTTCACTCTTGCCACTTCAATCTTGCACATTATTACTGTTTTCATCAAATATTAAAAATACTAACCTCTGAACCTTGCGTCTTTATTTAATAACTTCATAAGACACGACTTAATTGTTGATAGCATATTACCATATCAAAAAAAAAAACACCTTATGGATTAAGTGCACTTTGAGTACAACATTCAATCTTAGTGCTAATGACTTTCACTTATTGACAGCCATACACAAACATGAAGGAATAGTACGCAAAGTTTAAAGAACTGAACCCCAAACAGTCAAATCACAAAATCAAATGCAAAGTGAAAGAAAAATCTCGACCGTTTTAGTCTCCTGGAAAATAGAAGTAGTAACGCCTTTTGCTTCAAGACGAAAATGTATGGGTTGATTTTATACTCGGTGACTAAAATTTCATAACCACAAACAACTTTTTCCACCATCTAATATTTTGTTTTAATGAACTTAAAATTTCAGGGTGATCTAATGGAAGCAACATTATTTGAGATGATATATAAGCGTACGACGATCTAATCCAGCAAAGTCAACAATACATTATCTCGAATCCAACAATTCGCACTGTTGATGAAAAGTATCAATCGAAGGCTTGCGATTCCAAATGACGTTCAATAACAGGACTATCATCCAACCAACTCGTTCTTCAAGTGCCTCTGGTCCGGATTACAATGCGATATCAACCATTCCTCGCTTTGTAAGTCCTTACGAAAGATATGGTATATGAATATTACTCTTGCTTACATATTTACCTGATTTACATGTGTTTGCTCTCATGCTTCTTCTTTGCTTAGTGCATAAATATAATCATCTCTACTTACTTTTTAAAATTTTCTCGGAATTGTTCTTTTCATTGGAGACGTACACAAAGTTACTAGAGCTTTTGGCCAGCAAAATAACGTCTGTGAAATTCAAATCACGGATCACAAGTCTTTTTTTTCTCACAAATAGACTTGCACGCCTTTTCATTTCATGTATCTATAACATCTTCTTGGTCATACATGTTTCCAAAAGCAGCTCTCATCAACCCTTGACGATCTCAACATGGAATGACTTAGCAGATTTCTTTAAGGAGAAGCCACTTTTATATCCTATTATCGGCTTTACTTCTCTCAAAGTGACTTCGCATAAATGTTGCAATTTACTTGCATCAAATTATATCCCACGCTGTTTTACATACCAACTTTTTTAAAATGCATTTAAACCTTTCTATGACACTTGCTAGGCTTTGGCTTATCGACCACAATATCCTCCACCTTCATATTGACGCTGAGTGGCGAGAAGGCAGCCCAACTCAACTATTGGTTTGTTTTTACGTCGAGCATTTGTTTTCCTTCTATGTTCTTCAAAGTGCTGCTTCTTCGCTGTCTCTTTTTTGCACTTTTTATGTCATATGCATGTTGTTGTACTGGTAACTGCTGACGAAGATGCTTTGTTCTTGACCGTTGATTTGTTGCTGCCACACAGTGGTTTTTGTTATCGCAGCTGCTTCACTTTTTAAATGTAGTTGTTATTGTCTGGTTTATGTCGCTGTTTTTGTTGCTTTGTGCTGTTGTTTTCACACTATTGTTGGCAATCGATACAGACTTTGAACTTCAGTTTTAGTGCATGGCATGTTCATTTTAATTTGCTGTTAGACTTTTAAGGTCACTGTCAAAAACAGATTTCAATGCTTGTCTTTATAAATATTTAGCAATTTATTGTTTTGTTTATCTTAGCTCAATTTGCCTACTCTCATTCCACAACATAATTGTGCTTTACTTTATACAACTTATCATAGCTATAGTTTCATTTACATAGGGGTTATACACATGGAAAGTTGCTAGATGAACGAAAAGCGCATATTCAAGAAACTCGCACACCACTTGAACAACAGCGCCATACAACGATAGAATTCATCAAGAACAAAAGTTTTGCCTCATACTGTATATTAAATATTATTGTTATTTTTAGCAATTCCAAACAACGTAACATACAACGTTACTTTTACAATATACAGGCTAACAACACAATACATGATGAGCGCCATTGTATTAAGGCATTCATCCCCACAAGCAGCTACGATGATACTCGCAAATTTTTGGGGTGTGACTCTTGCAACAAGAAAACAGACACAAATAAGTATAAAGTTTATACTTGTCAATGGTGTCACAAAAAAGAGTCCATTTCTATGCCCAAGTTTCCTCTCTAATTGTATTCATTAGGCAAGTTCAATTTGCTAACATTCTTGTTCTTCTCTGATGAATCTTCTCTCTTGCTTTGTCAAAATTTCATATTAGCTATAACATTCGATGCCGTAGATAGCACTCGTTGTATCAATTTCACAGCTTTCAATGACGACGTGGCTAAGATGTTTAGAAAACCAATTGATGCTTTATATGCTCCCACAACTTCTGTAAGTAGTGTAAATACATTTTTGTTTTAAAAAAAGCGAGATTATTAATATGTTTTGCATAAAACAAGAAGAGATTACTGCTTACGAAGAGATAGCAAGCTCATTTAAAGATAAAGCTATTTGCATTGAAGTAGGCCCCACAATTGCGTTATCAAAGAACGGAGTTCTAAAGTGGATGTTAAAATCGATTTTTATAGCATCGCTTCCACCACAAGCAAATCAACCACAGAACGGCCAGCTCCAAACCAACATTTCATCAAAGCCCATAAACCCAAGTGAAATTGTTGTCAATTCTCCACCACCTACAAAGTCAGAAAGTTCGCAGCTATTTTCCTTCCCTCCTGTTGCTGCAGATCAAGATAACTCTCTAACACCCATATCTAATCCATCTGTAGCTGCCTCATCATCTTCACCAAATCCACCAACATAAGAGATGGAAGTGCGTCGCCGTTTAGAGTTTGGACAGATCGAATGCATTTGTAAACCAAATGACAACACTTTCTAAAGATTAACTATGATCGTTTTTTGGGTTCCTTTGACTTTGGCCAGATGGAAAGTTCGACTATGATTGTTTTTGGGTTATTTGTGTTGTGCACAACTTTTGAACGCTCTACATGCTACGCATTCAGACTTTTGTAGATTTTCGCTACTTTATAGACATTCTCTAAATGTTTCCCAGTGATGAATTGTCCTCATAATTGCTTTTGTCGTCTCACAGTACAAGTTTATATGTAACTATTACTGTATGTACTGGTCTATTATGCTATGTTAGTGAATGTATGCTACTGTGGTCCCTACACCCGTCTAAAAACTATTATGGAAAACCTTCTGCATGCTAAGCATTCGTTTGTCTTGAATTAAATGCTCACGAGTATTTATTCTCTGGATTGTGTTTTATGTAGAGCTTGAAGGATTGTTCTAATTTCTCTTTTAATTTCTCAGGTTGTTCATTTTTATTCAATTGTGTTTTATTGGGATCATGACTCGAAGCTCGATTCATCTTGAATCAAGGTGTGTCCCTAAATCTGTTCTATGGCTTCTATGTCCTTGCTTTCATCAAATTGTACTTCAAATGCTCATTATTGAAGCAATGTGTTCTTGGGTTATTTGAATCAAGGTGTGTCCCTGAATCTGTTCTATGGCTGCTATGTTCTTGGGTTATTTGAATCAAGGTGTGTCCCTGATTGTGGTTGAGAACAAAATATGTTGCATAGTTGGAATTATCTTATGTTATTTGGCTTACGTTTATATATATGTTGCACTGTCACTTGATTGGATAACTCATCAAACTCATTTCTTGAAGATCTCATTTTTTTTGAAGGTTTTTAACATTCTATAAGTCTATCAAGAGTTCTTGGGTTCAGAATCAATTGAATTTCTCTCAAGATCTTCTTTGTCAGTCAACCGGACCCGAATATACACTGTCTCAACATTTTTAATATACGTGTATAAAATAACATTTATTAAATTCGATAGTATGACTTTGGGGATCGCGTGCATAGCACGCGACCCCACAACTAGTTTATTAAAAATGTTTGCAAATTATGTGTCGATCCAAAACTTTATTACATTTTTTTTCTTTTTGTTTTCCTATTTAAAATATTCTGCTCTAAGAGAAATTTATGAATATGATTTATGAGGAATATATGAAAGTTAAACAAATATTCATATGAAACAATGTTAAATTTGTCTTTTGATATAGGAAAATTCTATATGCTAGTAACATGTTTTATTGAAGCGCAAGTGGTAACTTTTTTAAAGTTATTTTTCACTTGGAAGCATTAAAATTTGTACTTAAGTTGTTTTGTAGCCATAATCATCAAAAAATGTTTATATTTCCAATTCATTTATTACAGGTAAGTTTGCTTTTAATAGACATAACTCTCCTTAACTCTACTACTTTACTATTCTTTTTTCTCATAAATATCAACTGTCCTTCTTCCTCACTCTTCTGAAACACGAGTTCTCAATCATCTTCATCTCCACTTTGAGGATGGGATTTTCAAACTACACTCAGCAATCGAAATACGACTGTTCTTCTTCCTTAATCATCTAAAAAATGACTATTATATGTAAGTTTCTCTCATTAATGCATTGGATGGTTTATTATGAATGTGTATTTGAAATTTAATTAATTAGTAGTTTTTGATGCGTACTTGTTGTTTGGTTTGTTCAAGGGTTTTGCAAATTGGGTTTTACTTATTCTTACTTTTTGAATTACATAATGGTCAACTGTATGTGTTGTTTACTTTTAAATGGTTGTGTCATGAAGATGAGTTGGATGTAGATGATAAGGATAAGGTAATCTTTTTAGATTTGTTAATGGATTGGAACGATAAGTGTATTAGAATTAATAAGCCTATGCAAACCCCTTCAACAATTTCATTCAAGTCTTCCAAAGCTTCCACCAAAAATACCAACAACCACTATAGTTAGGAAGGGCATTATCATCAAAACAATTGCAAAGCCTTTTGTTAGTGTTGAAACCAATCATAACGAGAGGAAAGGGCCTATGTGTTATAGCCAACAAACTGAGATATGCTATGATGAAGAAAGTGATGATAGATCTTATGAGAGTTATAACCATCAGAGATTGATGATGAGTTATGTGATGATGATGACGATGATGTATTGATAATGAGTTAAGTGATGATGATAGCTTGGAGGATGTAAATGAAAATAATGAGCCACTTGAGGATCCAGTTTGGGATAATCATATTACTGAAAATTAGAATGACGAAAAATACATTCAAAGGCTTTTTCAAAATGGGGAAATGTATGTGGATAGGGTTGGGGCAATATTAAGTTAGCACCGTAGCTTTTTTTTTTTTTGGCAAACACCATGTTAGAAAAGTTGTTAGGGACTATGCACACTACAACATAATTTGCTTTTAGTGGGATATATTTAGTGACATTTAATTTAAATGTCTCTATTTCAAATTTCTTATAGTGTATATTGAGGTTTTAGTGACATTTATTAGACCCTTTAGCAGCATATTAAAAAGTGACACTAAAGCTTTTAGCGACATAGGATATAGCGACATTTCTCACAAATGCCACTATAGATTATAGTGACAATTACATATGCCACTAAAGACCAAATTAAGTGTCGCTAAATCACTTTATGGTGGAATTTAAAATAAAAATCAATAATTATTACATCAAAAATATGAATCAGTGGCATTTTTTTAATGCCACTAAATCCAATGTCGCAAAAAGCTAATTTTGTTGTAGTGGCAATACAATGTGGTTTTGAATTCTTGGTTAAAAAGGCAAACAACAAGATATACATTGTATCTTGTTTAGATGGGAATTATGGTTGGAGAGTGCATAATAGTAAACTACCAAATGTCATTACATGGGCAATGAAAAACATTGATAATACTGAACATAATTCTAGAAAAATTGAGATACACAAGGGCCTTGTATTCTTTGTAATCTTCTTGTTTAAACTTGTAACCTTCTTGTGCATACTAGTAAACTTGTAATCTTCTTGTGCATAAAATATAAGTAAAGCGTTCAATACATTTTTATCCCTAATTTGATGCTCCTACTACTACATATAAATCTTCAACCTTTGCATCTTTTATACCTTTACAACACATTGAAAATTTATACTCCCTCCAACATAATTCAAATGTCCCATTTGAGTTGGGCACGGATATTAAGAGTGAGATGGAGTCCACCAAAAAGGTGGTAGTTGGGTATTTTAATTGATTAAATTAATTGTAAAGGTGGTAGTTGGATATTGGGAATTGGAAAAGTGGGGATATTTAAATAAAAAAATAGACAAAAAAGGAAATGAGACAATTGAAGTGAATTGCCCAAATAAGGAAATGGGACAATTGAATTGTGTTGGAGGGAGTATTTACCTTTGTATTATCCTTAATTAATAAAAATGTTTAAAATAACATTTATTAAATTTAATAATGTAACTTAGGGAATCGCGTGCATAGCATGGCGACTCCACAACTAGTATGGAAAAAAGATAGATGAAAAGATTTTCTTATGCTTCGACTTTAAGGATTCTAACGTATGTCTAAGTTTGTACATGACCAAATATTGTGTATATTGTTAGTGTTTTAGGCATATAAGTAATCTAGGGATGGATCATTAGATAGCAGCCAAAAGGGTTATGGGTAGGGATGGTCACGGGTCCAGCCAGGACCCTGTTGGACCCGCCCCTTTTTAAGGGTCTGGTCTTATTTTTTGAGACCCATTGGATCCGGATCGAATTTGGATCTAAAAAATAATTGGCGGATCCGGGTCCGGGTCCAATATCCGGACCCTGGACCCGCCCCTCGAACCCTTAAATTAAAAAATTTAATTGTCTATTTTTATTTGTCTTCTACGTATGAATTCGGCCCCCAACACTTATTTCTTTTCATATAATCATAATATATATTAATAATATATATGCTAATTGCTAAGTGCTAACCCAATTATCCTTATTTCATGGACTCGAACTAGTGTTTATAATAGAATTTAAGCGTATATGGGTAACGCTATGTGAGTTAAAATTTTAAATTAGTATTAAATATTTGTAAAATACGATAATAACTCTCTTACAAATATACGAAAAATATAATGACTTACAAATGTTTCAAATTTGACAAATCAAAGAGACTCTTTTTAGACCCACTAAGGACCCATTAAGGATCCTAGACCCATCAGATTCGAAATTTTGGACCCTTAGGGTCTGGATCCGGGTCTGGATCTCAAAAAAATAAAAGGGTCCGGGTCCGGGTCCGGGTCTGGTTGGACCCGCTCCAGACCCGCCCATGACCATCCCTAGTTATGGGGTATCTGAAATAATAAGCTTACTTACAAAAGGTTAGAGAACCTAGAGGTCATTGGATACTCTAACTTTGACTTAGTAACTTTGTAGGGAGCCAAGATCTATTAGTAGGTGAAGCAATTTCACATAGGAATACTAAATAGAACAATATAGCTACTTTTACCATGGAATAATTGATTGCATGTTTGAGACATCATACCAAGGAATACCATTATACAACCTTATCACTAGGCTACAAATAGTAAATTTAATAGAAAGACCAATAAAGGTTTCTAATGACAATAGGTATACCTTCAACATAAAGACATAATATAAAAATTGGCACAAACTTCATGTTAGTAGATCCTTTGACAAAAGATATACCTTCGAAGGTCTTGAAATTTCAGGAATCTTAACTTTAGGGATTTGATTGTTGATTGTAACTAAATGCACGCATGTAAATTTTTTTTTATTTTGTAATTTGGATACAATAATAAATTTAGATAGCTGATAGTCAAACATTGAAGTTATTTAAGTTGTGCAAAATAAGGTCCGTTGAAAATGGCATGTACAAACCACATTTATATATTTTTCATGCTATACATTTTATGATTGATTTATGCCATTTGGTTATGTTAATACTTATAGTCATTAACGGTGTAATTATGATTATCGCGATGAACGTTGCCTTAGTCCTCTATTGATGTAACTAATAGGCAAGATTGAATAGCCTAATACAAAGATAATGATATATTTTGAGGGCTCATATGTTATAAAAAAAAATGTGTTAATTATTTTTTGTATAACCAATATGGTATACATTAGGCTTAATGATAATTATAAAGTGTAGATATTGTTGTAATAATCTATTGTTTTACAACATGATAAATTAGATATATTACACCAAAATTAATTAGATATCAATGCATTATTGTTCATGATTTCCATTTAAATGAAAAAAAATGCTTCTGTTGATTCTCATAAGCCTCTATAACTAAATAGATATAGGGGAGAAAAGTAGTGATGATATAGGTCAAATTATTTTATATGAAAGTTATGTTTTATCTCAATTTTCCATCATTAAAGACTTCAGACTTCATAGGAAATTACACAAAATATAAGATATTGCATTTGAAATGCTTAACTTACGCTTTTGATCAAGCGATTTTTTTTTATGATTTGAAAATTACTATTGTGGATCATAAACAAGGTGTGTTGTTTATGATGTTTTTATATTATATTCTGGATTTACATGTGTATTCTGACATTATTATTTAAGTATAAATTTTAATATAAACATCATGAAATAGGGAGTCACACAACACTAACTAAAACAAAATAAGAGATAGAAAATGTATAAGTTAATAGATATAACAGCTGTTGAGAACGTAAAAAAGAAATATCTCCCTTGTGTGTAGTTAATAAAGGAATTCATAATTTATTACTACTCCCTCCAATTCTTTTCAATTGTTCAATTTGGTTGGACACATATATTAAGAGTGAGATTGGGTCCACCCAAAAGGTGTTAGTTGAATATTTTAATTGATTAAATTAATTATAAAAGTGGTAGTTAGGGTATTGTAAGTAATAAAAGCGGGAGTATTCTGGTCATTACTTGTATGAACATGAGGTATTTAGGTAAAAAAAAAATCATTGACAAAAAAGAAAATGAGACAATTAATATGAATTTGCCGAATAAGGAAATGTGATAATTGAAAAGAATTGAAGGGAGTATTATTTTTTAATTTTTAAAATTATATTTTGTAAAAATAATATTAGAATAAAGCATTGTTTCCTTTTAGTAATAGCAAGCAAGATATACTTGATTTTTTGACAATTTTTTTCTTTGTTCGCATGAACATGTTCTTGGAAGAAGACATAATTATTTTGATAAATAGTTTATAAAATAAGTTTTAATTGTAGGAAAAATCATTTAGAATAATTCAACCTATTCATGATTTTCCTACAATAAACCTCATTAATAGGATGATTTGCTACACCAAGTTTTATTTTTTTAAAAAGTTAAATTAAACTAAAATATCCAAAAAAAAAATTTTAAAAATTTTTCTCTAAGTTTTAATTAATTTTCAGTTAACGTTTTTGGTGAATCTATAACTATTACTAAAACAAAACACTGCTCATGTCATCGCTTATTAAATTTGCTTAGGTGTCACTCTTTCAATAAAAACTTTCCCTACAAAACTTAAAGATGATGTCATTGTTATAATGACTACTATTAATATCTTTGACTTTACTACTCCCTCCGTTTCTTAATGTTCTTCCTATTTACAATATTTTATTTTGGAAAGAGAAATTTAATTAATATTTTTAAGACATATATAGACGACAAAATATATCCATGTGAGATCTCGTTAGATTCGTCTTAATGTATACTTTTTTATCATATATATTTTTATAATTTTTTTATGGTGCGTATTTAGAGATATTTAAGCTCAAAATTTACTTTGAAAACTGTGCAAAAAGTATGGGAAGAACATTTGGAAACGAAGGGAGTAATTTTTAAGTATGGCTCATATTATCCAAATTGATTGATTTTTTTACTTTTTCTATCACATCATTTAATGTATTAGGAAGTCATAAAAGTATATTTTATTTTGTTTTTTTTCAAGGTTTTTTTTTTATAAAATGATCTTTATTATGTTTATTATTAAATGGGTATAAGATATTTTGAAATGGTTAAAAAATAAAGGCGTAAATTTTTTTTTGTTAATATAAATATGTCAAAAATTTTATTAAAACCGTACATCGCACGAGCATTATCTAGTTACCTACTATAGCAGATAATTAGGATACTCAAGTTTACCCTAGACAGATACCCATGGGCGAAGCCACACCGGGGGCCGGCGGAGGCTCGACCCCCCTTGCCGAAAATGTGATCCTTTTGTACTTTTGGTTTCGGCCCCCCTTACTAATATATTATATAATTTAAAGAGTACATAATTGTAATAAATATTATTATAGGTCAATGATTGAGGTAACATATTTGTAATTTAAAGTAAAGATCAAACTAATATTTGAACTATTATTTTTTAGTAGGCTAATAAATTTAATTTACACAAATTCTCATATGAGACGGTCTCTCGGTGAGACCATTTTAATTGCCTTGGCCTAATGTACATTTATTTTTAAGGTGATGACTTTTTAGTCTTAAAGTTACACTTATAATTAACCTTAAAGGGATAACTCAAAGTGATCTTAGACAAATGGGCTTGCCTGTATATAGTCGTCTCCTGGTGAGATGGTCTCATATAAGACAAGTTGATTTAATTTATTTTATAAAGTCATTACTATATATCTTTCATAAATCACATTCATCCTTTTTAGTGTGTATTTTTATATTTTTGTTATCTTAATCTTAATACTAATTTTTTTAGGAGACTAAAAAGACAAATATATGAAGTCACAAACACTTAGTTTCTTTTTCAAAAGGGTAATTATAGGGAAGCTTCAACTCTATTTGTCAAATATAAGTTGTGCTATGATTCAAGTTAATTATGTCTATATGATTTAAATTTTCAAAGTTTAACTTGTTTCATCATCATCATCATCATCATACCCAGTATTCCCGCACATAGGTAGATCTATGTTCAGGGTCTGGGGAAGGAGGCTCGACGGCGTCTCATACCCATAAGGAGAGAGCGGTCAAAAGAGTCATTCGGCTCAAGAAGAGTCTTCAACGATAAGAACCTGCAAATACCCGAACTCCTGCATCTTACACACACGTTAGCCAAGTATAGAAAAACAACTAGCCGCAAGCATACTAGGTGACTTACACAACTAAAAGGAAACATGCATATAACTAAGAAAACGATATAGGTACGAGAGGCGATAAAGGACACAGACAAAAAGCAAAACCCAAAAACAAACAAGTCTAGTAATCTAGGACGTGGATAAGGCGCCGCCATTTGGCCCTATCCCTGGTCAAGTCCTTAGAGAGGTGGAGATCGTGGAGGTCGATCTTAATCTGCTCGTCCCACGTCCTCCTAGGTCTTCCTCGGCTTCTCTTGCCTTCCACCACAATGCGCTCGATCCTTCTTACAGGGGCGTCATGGGTGCTTCTCTGCACATGCCCAAACCATCTCAACCTATTCTCCCGCATCTTCGCAGAGAGAGGTGCAACCCCTAGCTTCTCCCTATACTCTCGATTTTTTATCCTGTCCATCATAGTTTTGCCACACATCCATCTCAGCATGCGCATCTCTGTTACGTCCATCCACTGTTCGAAAACCTTCTTTACAGGCCAACATTTTGTCCCGTACAATAAAGATGGCCTAATCGCAACGCGGTAAAACTTGCCCTTTAGTTTACTAGGGAATCTTTTATCACAGAGCACCCCAGTCGCTGCTCTCCACTTAAGCCATCCTGCTTGTATGCGGTTCGTAACGTCCCCCTCAATCTCCCCATTACTCTGAATTACAGAACCTAGATACTTGAACTTGGGCGTACATGCAACCACTTCTCCCCCGATGGACACCTCCGGCTCCCCTACCAATTCTATCCCACTAAAGTCACATCGCATGTATTCTGTCTTCGAACGACTTATGCGCATCCCCTTACCTTCCAAGGCATCCCTCCATTCTTCCAATTTACTATTAGCCTCCTCCTTAGTTTCTGCGGCCAGAACGATATCGTGGGCGAAAAGCATACACCACGGTACGGTCTCCAAGATGGATTTTGAGATTTCATCCATAATGACCGCAAAGATGAAAGGACTAAGTGCTGACCCCTGATGCAGGCCCACTCTAATACTGAAAGTCTCTGTTAGCCCCACCGGTGTCTGAATGTTAGTGGAGACTCTGTCATACATGTCCTGTATAACCTCAATGTATCTTGATGAAATCCCTCTTTTATATACAATAAATAACTTGCTAGTATATCGACAATTCGACCTCCCTAACCGTAAATTCTGGCTTCGCCCCTGCAGATACCTCTAAAATCCGAATTGTTGATTGTTAATTATTAGTGTATATATTGTATATTCCTATAAGGGCACTCTTGTAATTATGTATGTATAGCTCTAGGGTTTAGCTTGTATAAATATACCTATTGAGTAATGAGAAAACCAAGGAACATTACATTCCTACATGGTATCAGATTGTTGGGTATTCTCTAATCCCTAAACCTGCTGCCCCTTTCTCTCTCCTGGGCCTGCAGCTTTTTTTTTCAGTACAAAGCATCGTACTCTGCAAACGTTCCTTACCCGCGTGAGTCACACTTCCATGCTCTGAAACGCATTATCAGGTATATTCAAGGTACATTAGAGTTGGGTCTTCATCTTACTACTTCTTCTTCTTCCTCCCTGGTATGCTATACTGATGCTGACTGGGCTGGCTGTCCTGATACACGTCGATCGACATCGGGATATTGTGTTTTCTATGGTGATAACTTGATCTCCTGGTCCGCAAAACGTCAATCTACGTTGTCCAGATCCTGTACTGAGGCTGAATATCGAGCTGTCGCCCATGTAGTAGCCGAGACATGTTGGCTGCGTAATTTACTCCTAGAGCTTCATTGCCCTCCTCCGAAGGCCACCTTGGTGTACTGTGATAATGTTAGCACTATTTATCTCTCAGGGAACCCCGTTCAACACCAAAGAACAAAACATATTGAGATTGATATACACTTTGTTCGCGAGAAGGTTGCACGTGGCCATGTTCGTATTCTTCATATCCCTTCTCGCTTCAATATTGCTGAGATATTCACCAAGGGCCTTCCTCGTGTTCTTTTTACTGAGTTTCGTTACAATCTTTGCGTCCGTTCACCTCCCGCTTCGATTGAGGGGGTGTATTAGTGTATATATTGTATATTCCTATAAGGGCACTCTTGTAATTATGTATGTATAGCTCTAGGGTTTAGCTTGTATAAATATACCTATTGAGTAATGAGAAAACCAAGGAACATTACATTCCTACATTAATCAACAAATAAGATTGTTATAGGAAAACTATAAAAATGTTTGATTATTTTAGTTGATTTTTTGTTTACTAAATGAAGCTTAAATAATTAGAAATTCCGTTTTTAGGTTGCTTGCAACAAATCCAAACAAAATTAAGTTTGATTTGTATATGATGTATGTTTGTACAACTACAAGTGAGGGAAGAGTGGTGTTTGCTTCATTGAATCCCGTGATTGACTCCTTTGGTTGCATGCTTTTTGAAAGTGACTTCTCATCTTCTTTAACCAACCAAACGACGTCGCTTCTAAGGCGTAGGTTAGCCCTTGTTTGAACTTCATACAACTACAAGTACTTTCATACTCTACCCCTTCTTCTTCTTTCTACTGTGTCAAACTTCTGCTATTTCTGCCACCCTTATTTTTTTGTGGGTTTTATCAAACTGTCAGAAACATTTTAAGAAAAATGTCAAAAAAATTGAGATAAAGAATGATTGACTGATGGGTTTACTATGAACTATGAAAGATACCCATTTGATTTTTTAGTTTAATTTTAGAAAAAAAAAAAGAAAAATCCCATTTAATTTTATATAGAAAGAGATTCACTTGCTTAAAACAGTTCGCCTTTTTACTATTTCCAGCATCAAGTTCAAGTCTTTCTGGTGAGTTTTAATTAATTAATGTTCTAGTTTGTTTTTAAATTTTAAAGTTTGAATTTTTTCTGATTCTTTGGTTAGTTATCATTTATCTGTTTGAATATAGTTATGGGATCTATTGATCTGAGCGTTTATTTGGCTAAATCATCTAAATTTTAGTTCAATTGATTGTTGATTCTGGTTTGCTTGGTCAGTCATTCAAGAAAGTAACTTTACCTTTTCAGGAAACAATTTTTGCTTATTATTTGGACTTGGCATTGGGATTTTTTTTGGAATTGTGTATTTTGCAAAATGTCTTGAACTTTGTGCCTTCCAATTCCCAAATCCCTAAAGAGTGGACTCATATGGAATTGGGATAACTTGGATTAGTTTTGAAATTGGGGTATTTGATTATTGCTAAATGTGGAACTTTGTACTTCTCTAGAGAGTTGATTCATAGACTAGTACTATGACAGTTGAACTTTAGTCAATTGAGATAATCTTGATTTCTAAAGCTTTTGATGTTGAGATGAATTGTTAGATGCTGATTACATATTGCTTTGGAATGAAATTGTCACTTGTGAGAGTGTTTACTTGTTCTGTGTTTTGTTTTGGATATGGGTTTAATTTTCTGCTGGATGTGGACTCATGGTTGTTAGGATCTGTTTACCCAGACTTATTTTCACTTGTGATAAGTACAGCCCTGTTGTAATAAGTTCATGAGTTCAGTTCAGTTCAATTCCGACACTACACTGTAACATATTATTAGTTCAGTTGACTTTAGCTCAGTTGTAATCTAACCTTTCAATTTGGTCGCAATGTCAACCTATTATTAAACAAGTATTGGGCAATTTGCATCCTGAAGCGAGGATTGTTTATGGTTCGATCAATATTGATGTGCTCTAAGATTGTTACTTTCTGAAGTTTTAAGAATTGCTAAGGATGCAAAGCTGGTTTGGAGACTGCCTACTCTAGTTTTTTTTGAACCGCTTTCGGAAGGATAAGATCTCATTATCCCAGTGTTGATCATTGTTAATGTGGTTGTAATTGAAGCCTGAGCTAACATGGTTTTTCTGAGGTCTAGGGGCTGGTTGTCTAGATAGTATGAGGATGAAAGACTCCCTCTATAATCCTCATTCCTGACTTCCTTCATTGTTTTGATTTCTGCATCGCCTTTCTTGCTTTGGTATGTGTTTCTGTTTCGCTCTTGTCAGAGATAGACAAATAGTATCTGTACTTTTTTTTTATCTCGTGTCTCGCCTTGCACCTTTTTAATACAAAGTGTGCCATTTTGTTATTAAAACAAGTTATCAGAGGGAGTATTAACTTGTTAAAAAGGAAAATTTGAGAGAATGCTACCTAGGCTTGCTAAAAGGCATTTTGTGTAAATACATTCCAGTGGTTTGTTTGATATTGCATTGCTAGGTACAAGTTGTTTTTGTTCTTCAATCTATACAGTTTTGAGTGCAGGTTTTTTTTGTCTTATGTACTTTTATTTGATTGTCACGCGATGCACATGTAAAATGTGTGTGCAGGTTTTTCATGCTATCAGTATCTTAATAAGTTTTGAATGAAGAAACTTGTTTATATTTTTATTATCTTTATTTTGCAGATTAGACAAGAAAAAGTAACAGTAGGTGACATGGGTGTACCTGGGAAATGGATTAAAGCACTAGTTGGATTTAAGAAGTCAGAAAAGTCTTCTTCCTCAGAGAAAGATGAAAAGGTGAGGGCTTTCTCTTGTGCTGGCCATTGCCTCTCTGTATTTCTTGGGTTAACTTGCATTTTCTGCGGTTCCACCTACTCTTTATTGTTCATAGGAATCATTTTGGAGAGAGAATTGTTCGTGAAGTAATAGAAAGTGAATTGTTTTTGTAATCACAATTGCTTGTGTTGTCTTGGGGGGTAGATGAAAAACATTAATGAAAAATGATATGACAAAATGAAAGATGCAGAGAAAAATTTTGGGCAGCAAATAGTTTACCCGTTATTGTTCATGCTCTAAATGTCAGAAAATATTTTACCACCGGTCCACCCCAATGGTACTTAGGCGGGAATTCAAGGGGGTTGAATACTTGAATGTATGTAACCTTTCCCCTGTAAAAACAAAGAGGTCGTTTCTGATGAATCATGAACCCCTTGATTTTACTTTTGTCCATTATAATCTGAAACCAAATTTTATAAATCCTTTGCTCGATCAAAAATCATAAGATTACATTAATTATATGCTCATAACGATATGATGACAAGCTCTGCTAACTGACTTTTAAAAGCTGTGAACTTTTCCCACTCTTCTGTTTTATCTGATGAAACATTGTTGTTGCAGAGAGCAAAAGCTGTTGGTGAACCTCGACATCGAAGAAATCAATCTATTGAGATAGATAACAACGCGCTTCAAGAACATGGCCAAAGTAGTGAATCTTCTGCGGATGCAAATGTCAGGCTGGTTTCTGATGTTGCTGCCTCCCCATCAACCTCTATTCCAGTACAGTCTGAAGCTGAAGAATACCAGAGAAACAGAGAAGAATGGGCAGCCACTTATATTCAAACTGCTTTTCGTGGATTTCTGGTAATATTTTGTTATGCTTCGAATGTTAATTACTTTCATTCTGCTGTACTGGAACTAAGAATGGTCTTTGACTTAATGATAAAATGAGCTATATGTTTAACCTACATTGATTGATTGACAGTCATGTATTGAGAAAATGGTTGATCAAAGGATGTTTTTACTATCAATATGACTTTTTTGAACGTTAGTTGATTTGATACTCATCGGCAGGATACTGTCATAGCACAATAAGGAACTGCTAATGTAATTCTGTGTGAACTGTATAGTGCCAGAATTCCATTTTTGTTGTTGTGGTGATCGTGAAATGGCTTTCACGAACATTGATAATTTTGCGGTTGTCTCAGTCTATATTTCGGTTACAGTCAGCATACGTTTACAATATGATCTCAATACAGCGATGTTGGCAACATTATGCACTATTGCATATTGCCTCTTAGGCTCTTAATATTCTAACTTCATCTGCAGATTTGAGCAATGATTTTCTGTTGCATATAAATTGCTTTGGCTGGAGTTCAACTTGTTGGACATAGAATAGCTAATGATGTTTATGGTCGACAAAAGCCTTTCAGAAACCTGATGTTTGTGTGGAGGTGAAAAGTACTTGTGGGAATGATGAATGATGGAAATTTTTGTGTGTTAGAGTACAAAAAGTTGTTTAGTACATACTGCTGGAAAGAGAACTGTGTTCAATACGTTTTGCAAACTAATAAGATGATATCAACTTTTTTGAAAATATTTTAATTGTTGAAGAATATTTCTTACTGAATGCAGTAATGCTAATTGTTTCTGATTTTGTTCCATTATAATTAGTATTTCTACCTAGTTCCTTGTATAGTTGTATTCAAATTTTTGTGGTGTTTCTTTTGTTATACAGGCGAGAAGAGCTTTGAGAGCATTGAAAGGATTGGTAAGACTCCAAGCACTTGTCAGAGGACATGCTGTGAGAAAGCAAGCTGCAATAACTCTTCGATGTATGCAAGCGTTGGTACGAGTTCAAGCTCGAGTACGAGCAAGACGTGTGCGTTTAGCATTAGAAACTCAAACTGAACAACAGAAAGCCCAGCAACAACTTTTACAGGAGGCTCGTGTTCGAGAAATAGAGGTATTTGTTGCTCCATTTTTCAGGAACTATAGCTTATTTGTTCATTTCGACTGAACTTTGATAATCTCCAAGTATTCCAATTCAAAAACATGTGGTCTTAATTCTTGGCATCATTCGAAAACCATAGGTCATATTTCGTGTTAAGACGATAGTGTCAATTGAATGTTAGGAAGAATAGTTTTTGGAATGAAGTTGCATTGCCTGAACACGGATGGATCTGATATTTTAAACAACAAAAACAATGCAAAATTTTTATTCCAAAATATTGGGTCATCTAAAGTTGATACAAATTTATTGTAATTGTGTCATTAGTATTACCTAGCAAATCAGCACATTCATAAATATGAGATCTGAATGTATAATTACGTGCATGTTTTGCTGTTCAGGAAGGATGGTGTGATAGCGTTGGGTCTGTAGAACAAATACAAGCAAAGTTGCTCAAGAGACAGGAGGCTGCTGCTAAGCGTGAGAGAGCTATGGCCTATGCATTGGCTCACCAGGTTTAACTGTTGTTCCCTTTTGATGGTTTTCTACTGGATTAAGTATATTTGAAGTGCTTTTGCGGCTGGTTAACTGGTCTATTCTTATAATGTACTCTCTCAGTCCCTTTAAGAGGGTGTTTGGTATGAACTTTCTAATACCAAGGGTTTCAATTACCATTACTCCACATTTTTTGTTTGGTATACCAATTCCTTTCTTGAGGGTAATGGATACCCTTATGTTGTTACCATCCTTTTATCTTAAGTAACAAATTCCCTTTCTATGATCAGGTAAGTGTTTCCCTTAAATTTTTATACCAAACAACATATAACTACAACCCATACCCTTACCCGTACTCCTCTTCATCATTTCCCTTTCCATTAGTTTTTATGTTCCTATACCAAACACCCCCCTTAATTCGCAACCAATTTCTATTTTGGGTTGTTTATAGTTTGCGCCCTTTCCTCTTTTAGCAATGGTCCCCACAATTTTCTTTAATCTCATCCATAAATTTGTTCCGTCTTTTGATCTCTTACACTCGTTTCCTTTCCCCACTTGCTATAATTCTTATTCACACTATAAATTAGTATTTACACTTATATAAGAGCTGCTGAACTGCTAATCAAATGGGATGTAAGGAGTAAGATTATCTTACTGAAACCTGATAATTTCAATGAGGTTTAACAGCCATATTGCCAGAGTTTATCGACGTTGCTAGACATGATCTTAGACTTGTCTATGAAGGTCTATGTTTTGAAGAATAAGTTATCATAGTATCCTTAGAGAAATTCTTTCCGAGAGTACGGTTTTACATAATTATTGGGATTAAGGCTTTGGCATTATTGTTGATTGTGAAAAGTATAATTTTAAGAAGTATTGAAAGTTTAGGACAAAAGAAAACAACAGCGATCCAAAGCTTCAATCCCTAATCATAAAGTGTAGGATAAGGGAAAAGTAAGATAAATCTTGTAGGTATTGCCTTCAAAACCGACTTTATTCTCATTTTAAGATCCTTTTTTGTTCTTTCCCAGCCCTTTTCCAAAAAGACAAAAAAAAAAAAAAAAAAAAAAAAAAGAATAAAGAAACATTTCCTTAATTGTGTTAATCTTGCTGCTTCGTTCTTAGTTTTTTTTAACTATGTCTTTCTCTTAGCTCTTGGGTTCCTGACAACTGTGTCTGTTTCAGTGGCAAGCAGGATCTAGACAATTAGCTGCTGCTTCTTCTGGCTTTGAGCCAGATAAAAACAGTTGGGGTTGGAATTGGTTAGAGAGATGGATGGCTGTACGTCCCTGGGAAAATCGATTCCTTGACATCAATCTCAAGGATGGTATGAAGATAGTAGGTAGTGAAGATGCTGAGGCTACAGATGAGACTAAAACACAGACGAAAGCTTCTGGGAGGAAGCCTGTGCCAATAAATCCCCCTGCAGAAAAGTTAAACCCGTCTAACTCTGATGGGTCTTCCCCTAGCAAGTCAGCAAACACCCAAGAAGCATCCAACTCCATGTCGTCCAAACAAAAATCAAAACAAATTAGTGAGGACCCAATTGAAGAAGCCAACTCAAAACCTGCTGCTAGCTTAAGGTCTCGCAGTAACCCGAAAGAAAGAATTACAGCTCGGGATGTCAAGTCTCAGAAACGATTGTCTTTGCCTAGTAATGGTATGTTGTTGCTTCCTTATTCTCTTTCACGTATTGAACTGCGGATTTACGTTGTCATTTTTTAAAATCCCTTTTTTTGGGGTGGATCAATGGTCTTACAAGTTGGTTTTGTGACTTGAATGTGCAATTTTATATTTTTTATTTTAAATTACATGTTTAGAGTCAGCCACCTTTTAATATATAACTACCATATCTAATTACTCAAGAAATCTGATTGTGCTTAGACGGTCAGACCTATCTGCTTTTATTATCCAACTGAGAGGATGAGAATTTGGTTCTTCCTTACTCGTCTTTAAATCTCATTTATTTGGATATTTCGTACTTAACTTAATGTGGGGTGGATGGGGATAGGATCTGCTTTTATCATCCAACTGAGACATCTAGTAGATTGTAGGTTCTTTGGACCCACTAGGACAAAACATGTTAAAGTCCCCATATAAACACTCAAGTTATACACAAGCCTTGAATAAAGGTCGAGCTACACACACAGCTGGCTCTTGGATAACTTTTACAAAAAAAAAAATAAGGTTTTTGTTCATTAATTTACCGGTTTATATGAGAATTACTAGGACTAGTTATGATGAGGGAGGACTAACAAAGCCTATACATCCCTCTCCTTATGACTCCTTACATACTTGATTTACTTGGATAATAAGAAAGATTACATAGTAAATGAAAAGACGCTTATCTAAAGTCCCTTCGAATCGTCCAAATGCATGGAAGGTACAAAGAACTAAGCTGAACTTCGCTAATTATATTGCATTAAAGTTGGTAACTTATTACAAATATTACAACTAGGACTTCATTAATCTCGACTCTCGTGCAAACTTTTGGAATAGTTGAGTTCATAACTGATTGGATGCCTTAAGTCTCTATTATTTGAAACATTATCTAAGAGGATTGAATTCTCATGAATGGATTATTGTTTGAGGAGGAGGGAAGGTTGCATGAAGTGGTTCATATTGTTATTTCTTGGAAACATACGGCTTCTTAAAGCCTTTTCTCTCTTTTATTATGCCAATCAACCTAAGTTTATTATGATGAGTCCTTTCAATATCTTCTTTTCAATGTGAATTTAACTTTTTTAATTTTGCTACGACAAGGAGCTTACTGGACTTTAATGTTGCTGCTTTGTGTTGGACATGCGAACAACTTGGACTTCCTTTTTGAAGAACTAAGCCCTCACTGCCCTAATCACTTAAAGCCAAGTGAAGGTCCAGCTGGTAAAGCCGAGTCGGTTTTTTCTTCAATTTCCAAAACCAAAGTTATCTTTTAAGGCCAACGTTCCTTATGTCCAATTCACCCCTTTTTCACCTCTTTACATACCTTTTAAACATGGATTAAGGACCTAAATCACCCTTAATCACAACACTTTTAATCTTGCTTGATTTCGATGCCTTGTATGGATGGTAGCTCAGATTTTTGAACCTTCTTTCATGTACATTATGACTTAATACCTTGACCTTGCTGCACACTTTCAAGCATAGCAGATATGTGGTTTTGTGGAGGAGCTTTCCAAAGTCGAACCAAATGGACCTTAGACTGCTTTTGGACGAATTTGAATCACATTATTTAGCTATGAGGATTAATCAGAATCAACCTCTTTGTCAGTGTTATCACTAACATTTAACTATATTTGAGAATGTCCTGGCCTTACTCCGTTGACCTAACATCCAACCCAACAACCCGAATTTCCACGTCTAGATTTGACTATGAGGAGTTGGGGTAATAACGAGGAAGCATATGTGTATGCTCTTGGTCCTTCCATTTCAAGAATAATTGATTTTGCTGAAATATCAAGGGTTAATCAGAAACAACCTCTGTCAGTGTTATCACTGACAACGAGGGTAACATCCGACATCCCAAACCCAATCTAGGCGGGAGTAACTTAGTGACATTGGGTTAGGAACTCCCATCATTTCTTGACCGTGGCTCTATGTGAATGCTTCATCAATCATCTATTAGCAAATCAAATCTTAGCTAATGCATGACTAATTATATTGAACTTAAGAGTGTACATACAAATTTGTTCCTACAAACTACAGTTCATGCTGACATATTTGGTGCTTAAAAATTTCACCAGGAAATCAAGGGACACAAACTATCAAGCCGCTGGCTAAAACTGCTGTCAAAAGGACTCCTGTCACACGAAAGTCGGTGAATGACAAACCCAAATCAAATGGGAATCCCGTAAAAGTTGCCCAACAAGCCATCGATGTTTAACCCGAAACTGTATCATGTCGTCTCGCATCGTGTGTAAATATGGAGGAGTTGCATGATGCGCGAAATGAGATGTTTCCGCTTCCGGCAGCCCCATCTTTACGGTATAAAGAATAAATGTGGCGAGGACTTGGGTGTTGTATCTGTGAGTTATTGTGTAATTGTTGTTTGTATAATTTATGTGTGTAAAGGCAAATCACTATTTCAACACGGCTCCTTTAATTTACCTCATAGTATTTAATATTCAATTCTTGCATTTTACTAGTTTCATCATTTATTAAGATCATCTCATTGTAGAATTTGCTATTTTGATAAAAATATTTTACTTGTTTCCAAATTATTGACTATGTATGGTTAAAATATTATGTTTTTATTTCAATCAGGTAAAAAATTTATAGTTTTTGGTTTCAGATTATAATGAACTAAAGTAACATAATTTATTCAATCATATGCAAGTCTTATTTGAATAAAAATGCCCCGATGAAATATGCTATTAATGGTTGATATGAAATGAATTTTTTGCTAGGTTTAACCCTCTTAAATTTTACATTACTAGATTGAAAAAAGGTTTTTAAATTAATTTTATATTTGAATAATATTTATTTATAAGATTAGATGTACTTTAAATATTATAAAGAAGGTTAATTGTTAGTATTTTTAAGAAATATATATGTGTGTGTCACTTTATCCTTGTTCACAAATTATGTCACTTTATTCTTGTCTCTTTATCTCAGTTCCCAAACTATGTCACTTTATTCTTGTTGCTTGATTGTTCTACAGACAACATATCACTCTTCAACCTCTTTTAGCTAAAAAATAGTCTATTGAGATCTTATATTTATTTTTTCTGTAACTATATTTTTATGAATAATTGAATGATTTTTTTATATTTTTATAAAGAGTCAAAAATATTATAAATTTGATTTCATTTTAATGATCTTGAAAAAAAATTACCATTCGTATAACTATTTTAAAAAATTTATTTGCAAGTGAAATTAAGCATTTATTAAATAAAACTAATTTTAAAGTAAATAGAAATATAAAGTAAATAAGTAGCAATGACATAAATTTGCATCTCAGTATAATTATGAAGATATACTTATTCTACGGATAGTTGATAATTTTGAAAAAATAATTTTGTTATATCAAGATATTAATTCTCTTTTATTTTAGAAATAATATTGAAAATAATATTGGAAAATAATTCTAGTTTACAAATTTAGTCTTGTTTCATTTTGCTATATCAAAAAGTTATTCTTTTTTACCAATGTAAATATTTTGGAAATAATATTGCTTACTAAATCTTCTCATGCAGTTAAAATGAGCGGGAAAATTTTCGCTGAGAATCTGACACGTGTCAGTCTCGTATCTTCATTAGTAGTTTTTATTATTATAGATAGATAGATATGGGAGCCACTTTATGATAATAGGATGATGAAATATTGTTAGAATATGTTTGAATATTCATATCAACATTGTTCCGAAGGAAAATGACTTACTTGAATTGAGAGTAAAAATTTAAGACAAAAATTTAAATAAACTTTGAAAATAAAGATAAGTGTAGTTGGACTTGAAAAGATAAGTATAAATGATAGGAAAGTTTTCTCATATCATTTTTGGGGAGAATTTAGGAAGTAATTGTCATCCAATCACACTAAGGTAAATATTTATTTTTATTAAAATAATGGGATAAATCACTCGATTTATCCTTTTCTATTAAATTACAATCATTTATTACCGTTGAAAATAATTATATTATCTTCATTTTATCTCTTAGTAACCTTATATTCATATTTGAATTTATTTTTCTCATAAATATTTTCTGACAATGCATGTGTGATTAGAAAATGATAATTTAATGGTGTTTGTATAAATAGTTATATCCTATGAGGACTAGGAAAGCAAAAAGGTATAAAAAAGAAATTGAGACATTTAACGTAAATATAGCAAAAGAGAAAATAAGACATTTGATTAGAATAAGAGAAATATTTTTTTCTTACACAAAGTTTAAATACTAACAATTTTAAAAAGAAAATAAAGATACGACAGGAGAAGGGAGGGAAGGAAAAGAAAGCAAAGAGAAATGAAGAATAAATCTTTATTATTATTCGTTTAGGAGGGAGCCGCAAAGGTTAGAGACTGGAAGGAAAATGTGTGCTCCCCCTTTAAATCATTCCACCTTAGAAAATATTGCAACCTTAATAAAATTTATTCATGTTTTTCTTTTGAATTTCTCCCCTCCCTTTTGATATTCAATTAAATAATCATCATTCCTTTAAGTCTCTTTCCATTTATTTCGATCTAAATACTCCTTATAATCTCTTAATTTGCACAATTTTTTATTTTAATTTGTCTCATTCATTTTACACTCTTTTTCTTTTCGGCAATGATCTACTTTCTTTCTTATAATCTCAGTTCACAAACATATCATCTCTCTCCATCTTAATCATTGTATCATTCACTTATTTTTTTTGTCTTATTCTCTAACTTTTCTTTCTATTAAATTTCACCTAAAATATTTTAAGTGCATTCTGATATGGACAGAGGAAGTATAATACTCTCATTCTTTGACTTACATCGTTTGTATTTGAAACTAAAGTCGCCACCTATGAAAACTAAATCGTCGGCAGATGGTATCTATAAGGTCACCCAGTTTATCTCAAAACTCGCGTTTCACTTGCTCAGCTAGCCCAACTTGCGGCCCATACGTACTAACGTTTGATACGACCTCTTTCCCCAGTAATACTCTAACTAGCATAATCCTATCATTGCACCTCCTAACCTCAACCACTTGCTTAAGGATATCATTAGCTACTAGAATGCCAACTCCATCTGAATCTTATAGTTAGAAATTTCTGTCGTCAGCTCCAACGATTTGGCTTGTAAGGTGCCTATGTTCCATGATCCCACTCTAAGTTCAACGTCCTGCTTACATAGCCCCCTTTGCTTAAGCGCCCAAAAAAGTAGGACAAGAAATACATACTATGGCGATAAAAAGGATAGGTATAAACAAAAAACAAAGAAACAACCAAAAAACAAAGATCACAATAACCAAGAAAAAAAAACAAAACAAAAACAACAACAAAATAAACGAAAATCTGAAACAATGAAATAGATAAGACGAAAATCAACCAAACGGAAAATGTTGAAATGGAGGTCTGATGGTGACGACACTCACAATAGAGGGATCGAAGAGTCTACCGTCGACGGCAGCTCTCGGACTTGTTGATGAGGTTACTTACCGTTGCTGGTGCCGTGCCGAGAAATCAACAGAGAAGAGGACTGGTCAAATATTATTTTGAGAATGACAAAAAATCATTATCATAATGTTGTTGAAAGCTTAACCACATTTGCCTTAAAAAGTATGAAAACTTTAATTAATACTTATATTAACAAATAACAACTAGATTTGTGTTCATTAAAAGCATTATATATTCTAAAATTCTTTATCTATTTTATAAGAAATATTGCACTTTTATACTGTCATACTGATAACATATAATTACATCTTAATTTAAAATTTATATTTATATATATTTTATACTAATAATTTTGTGAATTACACAAATTTCTATATTAATTATATGATAATAGCTAACCAAAACGATTCATCATCTAAATAGATACTCATGATAATTAGTTAATCAATTAACTTAAATGACTCAAAAGCGGGTATTAGATGATCAAAGGCCAAAGTAGGTGACATAATTATTCAATCCATTAACTTATAAATTATTATTATACTTTAATTTGCCTCCTCTTTTTATTGCTGAATTCCTCTCATAACTTGTCATAAACTCACCAAACTACACCAAAACCTAACAAGTATAGTATTCTTCTCTACTACGCAATCTTCCATTCTTTTTAATTTAATTCATACTAATAAATTTTTCTTATTTCAATTTTTAAATGTGTCCCGACTACTTTTACTCATTATATTCTTTCTCTTATTTTCTATTTTTCACTACTTAAAATTCAGCTCCTTAGTTGTCGTGCCAAAAACAACAAAGGCAAAATAAACGAAACCAAAAAATAACTTCTACGACAACTTTTATTGAATTTTTTTAATCAATAATTATTGTCATTTCTAAGAAATAAGAAGAATATACGGAGAAAAGTAGCAGAAGAGTTTGATATTAAATTGTTAAGGAATGGATATTTATAGTACAATTTGAAAACTATTCTTATAAGTACTATTCATTAAGATATAATTTCTCTTTTCAATACATTAATCCATTCCTAATGTCATTAGTTTTTTTCAATTTATTTGTATATTATCTATATACAAAAGAGGGATGAGTACAAATAGAATCAAGACAAGACAATTCTCTCCCAACGAAACATAGAATAATCTCTCCCCCCTTAATATTACCCTTTGTTCTCTTTAATTTTGTTATAAGGAAGAAAAATTTATTGTTTTATTGGTAATAGTAGGACAAAACAAAATAAATAAATGAAGAAATATTTTAAAAAAATGAAAAGACATAATGAGTGTAAGAATGTAAGTGTAATTTTGGTAAGAATATATCTTGATAAATTTTAATCATCGTACTTATTCTCTTTTAACAAGCTCATTTTCTTTACAATGGTGGTAATAAAATTTGAGAACAAAAAACTTTTTTATGATCAAACTTACCATGGTAATGCCATGATACATATCATGAAAATTTACTTTACAAATCATTTTCATTACTAACAGTTAGTATCAATAACCAAACGGGCCGTAAATGTTCTTTCAACATAAGTCTTTGCTACTAAAAGAGTCAACAGTAGTTTCAAAAGGAGAGTTACATTTTCATGTGACAAATGTTTTTTCGACTCAAAAAGTTATGTTGAAAGCACATTAAGATTTTTTACATCCCCAAATCTTTCAGCACTTCGAACATCATACATGAAACTTTCAAGTTGGCACTCAAAGTACATCAAATCGAAACTTGAAAATTCATTGGGATGATATTGAGCAAGTCGTAACTCGTAACAACATTTTCAAATCAAAATTAGCTGGCAAATTGATTTTGCTGGTTGAACGCATGTCATATAAATAAGCAAATCCATTCTTACCTCACCAAATCGACCATTTATGTACAATAAAATTTAATCAATCAAACTGATTAAAACACTCATCGAAAGTGGTGTTCATTTGTCTTTTGTACCTGTCCACGTCTAAACAGGTCCGGCCCTGGGGGTAGGCGAGGGGTGCCGCCGCCCAGGGCCCAAGATACAAAGGGGCCCATTTCAGAGATCGAAGGTCCGTAATAATGGAGATGGTGAATAGGAACAGTCGACTGGTTTTCAAATGATGAAGCAGGGAAGATGAGGATGAAGAACCAACTTTGTGTTTTAAAATTTTACATTGTAAAAAGTCAAAATTACCCTTAGGTACTCATAGAAATTACACATTAAAAGTTAAAGAGAATATTAGCTGATGGGTCCCATTTCAATATTGCACCACAATTTATGTTTTATTTTTCTATTTCTACCCTTAAATAATAAATAATGGAACAAACCCATATAAAACAATATTACTATCAATCAATTATTCGTATTTTAATTTATATTTTATTTTTAATTTGTAATTTAAAATATATTTTAGTGAAATTTTATTTTATTTGTCTCAGCATAAATAATCAATATTAATTTTTTTTGACGGTGCATAATTAGAGAAAACATGAATTAGAGTATTAAACATTATGAAAAAGTGGAAAGAATGAAGATATATTGCAATAATATTATTTTTCCATTGGTTGAAACTAAAAAATAATTTTTTCATGATATTCTTCCTTTGATTTTTTAGTTATTAAACAAATAGTTAGCAAGATAATTTGAATATAAAATCACAATTAAGCTTCTTCTATAAAAGTAATTATGCTTGAAACATTAATTTTCAATTATCGGTTAATACTAAGAAAAAAGAAAGTTAATTTGTGTAAATCATTAAAAGCATATTTAAATAGCTTTGCTCTTAGATGTTTTTTGCTAGACTAACAAATATGTTATCCTCTCATTTTACATCTAAAAAAAGGCACAACAGTAAGCAAATATGAATAAAGAAAAGTTATGGATAGAAACTTTTATCCAAGTATATCATATACGAGGGCCCCATTTATGATTTGGTCTAGGGCCTCCAAAATATCAGAGACGGCCCTGCGTATAAATCTCCCAGGAAGCATATACTTATCATCCATCTTAGGAACATCAATTTCAAAGTTAAAACAAAAGTAAGTAACATTCTCTAAATGTTCATCTCACTCTCACCCTTGACATTTAAGCTTTTGAAAGTGTTTCTCAATTACATTAACGAGTGTTATAGAATTCACAATATCTTGTTCTTTTTTTTTTTCTAAAGACAAGTTTAATTGATTTGCACGGCCAAAAATTGTCATCATTAGTTGTGCAATAAAAACAAAATCAAACCTTTTTAGTGGTTTCCAGTGTTGGTAGACGGGATGTATTGAATGTTGATTGGGGACTTTGGAGGTTTTGCAATTCACAAATAGGGGCAAAAGGATGAGAGTGTTTGGGAAACCGCTGATAGCTGATTATAGTGGCTGATTTGATTAGCTGATTATATTTATTGGTTTGACCAGCTGATTTTAAATCCGCTGCTATAAGCAGCTGGATCAATAACAGCTTATTCATATCTATAAGCTGTTTCAACTAACTAATTCACCAAATAGTAACATTAGTTAACTTTGTTTGACTATTCAACCTTCTAATTAAGTACATCAAAATAAGCTAAAATGACTCAATAAACTAACTTAACTAAAAAGTCTTACTTCTTAATTTTTTATGGGGTTGTCTCGACAACCACAAACACCTTAATAGGTTTTCACCTACTTGTAATTCCATTTTAGTTAGTTTTGCATTGTGTTTCATTTTGAAATTTTCTACTTGTTACGCATTTTTATTTAATCGTTTTAAATTGCTTGTTTATTTTTTGAAAAATATTTATTTAAACTTTTATTTTGTTTCTACTTTTTTCTTATTTTATATCTCATTAAATTTTATGTCTATCTCTTTAGGGGTTATAATGGTCTTTTTTAATACAAAATATCTTATTTTATTGATTAAAAAGTATTTTCTCCGTTTCAAACTAATTGTAACATTGGCAAAGATAGCACTATTCATTCATCACTCTCAATTTATGATTAGTTTTTAATCGATATGTTAAAATATAGTCAAGTGAGATCTTGTTTGATTCGTCTCATTGCATAGATTTTTAATATCAAATTTTTATAATTTTTGTTATTCATAAATAGAGAATTAACGATTGAATTAGTGTATTAGACTGTCTGTAAAAGTAAACGTTGCAAGTAAATTAAAATAAAGAATGTACCTTTTTACTGAAAATCATTTTCAACGCAATTTTTTTAGTCAAGATCGAACATCGCCTAACTAGTAATTAAAGTATAATAGCAACCAAAAGCTAAAAGTACCCACTTGACAACAATAATTGACAACAAGTAAACACCTGAAAAATCTCATGTCATTAACTATTTTTTAAGTATGCTATGTTTGAAGCTAATTAATTAGCACACTCAAGGACAAATTTGGTGAAACTAATTAGGATTAAATAAATCAATAAACCCACTTTTAAAATAATCATCATATGAAGACATAAACCCACTTGTCTACTCCTTTCATCTCATTTGATTTAAAAAAATGCAAATATTTATTGTTGTTGATGAAACTCAAGTGTAATAGAAAATTAAATTAAAAAATACAAATTTGTAAATGAAATTAAAAGAGAATTTTTGAGACCACGCTACAGAAGAAAATGAAACAAAATAAATTATACAACTAAATAAAAATTTAGTGCAAATTCAATGTGACAGAGAAATATAAAATAATTAATAAGCTTTCATTGTACATGATAGTCTTACATTGTAGTCAAAAGTGTAAAAACAACAATAAGAAAACAAGGGTTGAAAAAAATGGAGCAATGGAAAAAGATGAAGAAAACCAACTACAGCATATTTTATAATTTTAATTGAGCGTCTAATAGGATAAAAAACAGAGAATCCGACTTTGCTTTCGCTTTCATCCTTGTGATAGAAATTCGATTCTCACAATCTACTATGATTCTCTGGCTTTTCCCGAGAAAAATAAAAAATCAAATAGACTCTAACCCCTTTATTGAGGATCAAGGGGCGTTCAAATCCGGATACATATCAACAAAGCTCGATAACCCCGTTTCGTCCTCATCATGTAATCATGCTACTTGTACTTGATATGATATGGTACAAACTACAAAGGCTTATATATGTACATAGTAGATTAGCAATGCTAACAAAAGTACATCAAACTAGCTCTTACGGTCGTGGTATGGTACAATTGAAGAGAGTTCTGAACCAACATACTGTAGTTTATTTTGAATGTTGGCAGGCGGTTTTAGGGTTTGACCGGCTTTAGGGTAGTGTGCAACAGAAGGCTCGAGGGAACGCCTCGTAGGAAAGTTTACTTCCACAAATCCTCTCCTACTTCGAGCGAAATGAAATTTAATACCTGAAAATGATAAGCCTAGACTTGTTAAGGCAATATAGACATCAACAGGAATAACAAAAGTTATGAAAGCATGTGCATATCGGTGAATTCACCTTAAAGCTATGTTACAGATGTCGGATATTGGTACGTGTCCAAGTGTCAAATACATTTAAATATTCAATTTTACGCCTGAAATGAAGTGTCTAAGTGCATACCAATGTCCGAGCATCAAGGATGGAGACGGGTACGTAAAGCAAAATGAAGAGTCCGAGTAACATAGCTTTAAAAGTATAAGTTCTGATAACAACAAATAGGTTTAATAAATTTCATATCAAGATGTGGAAAGGGCTAATAACTTCACACAAGTTCAAATCATAACTAAAGTAAGTTTGATCCGTACGCGGATCAATTTGCGGAAATTCAGGTGAAAAGAACAATACCATCAAGTTAAATAGTGCTGAAGAAAATGTGGTCAGAAATTGTAGATCAAATAATATTAGAAAGGAAGTGAATAGTTGGGAAGGAAGGCAGGAAATTTGTGTCTTGCTAACATGTAATGGACCACTATGTTTCCTTTAGGTTCTAAAGACAGCTATCGCTAATTCGTCATCATTCGTGACTAAGCACTATTTGACTAATAATTGAAACAGATGACAAGCAATCTCTAGAATCATAATCTACAGTAACCAACAGATATTAGCACAACCAGATGTGGTCGTCAACTAGCCATCAATGTTACCAAACAAGTTCAACAAGTTTCGTGATGGAATTCTCATAGCGATCTCCATATTTACAACTAACTACCAAACGATCGCCTGTCCCAGTGTTTCATGGTCTCGGAAACTGAAATACTTAAAATCTTGAACATGAATTTTGGAACAAATCTAATATGATTCCACTTGCTAAGGTATTTAAGTACACTTTATGAATGCGGGTAAGAGGTTAACTTCGGAACATAGTCGTAAAAAAGAAACTGCAGTTTAAAGCAACTCAAATCCATATGAGCAGTAAATTTTCAAAAGTGCAAGCTATCAATGAATTGGCGAATAAGAAAACTCCAAGAGGTTGCACTTTAACCTTTGGAAAATGGATATTAGAAAATGAGAGAAAGGTGGGGACTGGGGATAGAATTGATTGCTCTAGCAATCTAGAAAGAGGGAAAAATATGTCATTTTTAAGTTAGCTTGTGGGCACAAAAGTAGTAATCCATGCCAGCTCGCGTTTGATGGACCATTCACCATTTTCATCCCATTTACTTTATATAGTCAAGCTAATTTGTAGTCATTTAGAGACTACGCATACTACTTTAAGCTCGTAATAATAAGATCACAATTCACAATAAGCAAGCAACTTGAGAGATCGAATTGCAAAGTATATAGTTTAGTAACCGACATTATTAAAGAACTTCAAAAGTTCCTCGATTAAATCATTCAATCTTAATACTATTTAACTATTTAGCCAGTTCAATTCCCACATGTTCATAACTTCATACTATCGAACACAACCTACGCAACGCCTTTCTTCTAGACATGATCACATTTTACTAGCGAAGAGCACACCACTCAACATCAAAGCCACAGCAAAAGAAACCTGATCGAACTAGACTATAACAATGTGCCAATGACATAAATCTAGAATACACTTACTTCAACCTAATAAAAAGGCATCCTAAGACCTACATAAAGATACAATGTTCTTTTTTGTTTCAAAACAATACTCTTTTAGTCTCGATCAAACACTAAATTTCATTCGTAGGAATCAGATCGAATCCAAATTTCACAATTTTTAATTGCAATCTGCAATAGTAGCATGATATCCAATCCAATCCTGCAATTCTCTTTGAATCCTCACACATAAACATCACCAATGAAGCTATTATAACACACCAGATCAAACATTAACACATCAAAGAACAAAAAATGGAGGGAACAAAGTAAAGAGATCATCACTCACCAGAAACTACAAGCAAAATATTCAGTCATTGAAGATAACACTATCAGCCATATCCATCAAAGGCTTCAAAGAATCCGGTGAAAACTTCCTCGCGAACAAGTAATCATGGCTATAATTAGACTGCCTGAGAGTATAGATCAACTCAGGCAACACATCCGGTGGGCTATACATATGGGGGTGACCATTAACAGATTCAGTCCAATTCACCCTTGTAACAGTATACTTAGTACATCCATTAAGATCTTGCATTGACAACAATGTAGGGAAATAATGCTCTTCAGGGTAACATGATTCAATTTTAAAGCATGGAAGTCTAAATTTCCTCCACAATTTTCTATCTTTTAAAACCATTAAAGCATGCTTCTTATTCAACACAAAAAACTGAGACCCAACTCTAAATTCCTCAAAGGGAACTTCAGGCATCATCACATTCTTCCCTCTAGCAACATACCTTGAAGGAAGGGTACTTTCATGATCAAGAATCTCAATAAAACTTTTATGCTTTTCGCGGCGAAATCCGAAACCATTACTACTACTACTACTACTACCCATGAGGGTTTTATACACATAATCAAAGGAATGCAATGGTATGCAAGATTGAGAAACCAAAGCAAAGTAAAAATTTAATGGATCATCTAAAATTGCAGTTGCCATTAACCTTTTAGCAGCAGAAATTAAAGTAGCAGAAGATCTTTCAGTATGCTTACTTGGGATAAATTTTCCTTTAAAAATCCCACCTGGGTCTTTGATGTGAGAATCTGGATCAGCATGAATGTAGATGTTGTAGAATTTGGATGAAGTAGAATTGAAGAATTGGTCCCACAAAGGTGCAAAGAAAAGATCAGTATTGGTAAGAAATAGAAAGGCAATCTTTAAAGTAGGGTTATGAGACCCTAATTTGGCAAAGGTGAAAGGTTTTTTAGATGAAATTGAAGAGGAAACAGCATGATTAAAAAGGGAAAGATCATCAAGTTCATCAGGAAGAGGAATTGGGAGTTGTCTAGGATGAGGGGAAATGAAATGAGGAGCAAAGAAGAAAATTATGGGAAGAGAAAATAGGAGAGAAAAGATTAAAATGTAGTGAGATTGCAACATTCTGATCATTTCAGAAAAATTAAGAAGAAAAGATTGGATCTTTTTAATGGGTTTTAAGAAAAGATTTGAAATTTGAGAAGAATTATGGATTTCATTTGATAAACTTATGATCTTTGATTCATTTGTTTGAAGATTTGGGAAATCTTTGATGAAATTAAAGTGGGGGTTTTAGGGTTTGTCGAATAAATTTGAGTGAGAGTGAAAAAGATGGAGGAGAGAGAAATAGGGGGTGTTTGGTTGTCTGCAAAAGGAAGAAAAATGGTTGAAGAAGGTGGAGGGACTAATCAACAACATAGATTTTGATGGAGGGACTAGATGAGATCATCAAGTGTGAAAATGGACCAAACCTTCCTATATTTTTCTTTTTTTTCCCCCAAAAATTTTCTCGAAACAAAATTTTATCTTGGAAGTCATTTGGTTGCATTTTGTACCCTTTGAAATTGTTAATTTCTAGAAATAATATAGATTGTAATTTTTTTATTAAAGGGTTGAAAAGGATTAAGTGTAATTCAATTTCAGAATTTTGTTTGAAAAGGCGATATAAATTGTATTTCGTTGAAAAAAATTCCAAATGTAAAATTTTAATCATCGAAATCATACTTAATTTGTCCCTCCTCTCAGCTTGTTACTTGTTAGTATTTACATCGTCTTGGTTATTGGAAATTCTTATGTCCATTGTAATTTTCAAGGTACTAACCAAATATAAAAAAACAAATTCCTAAGAAATTTTATAAATTATCATCATCATCATACAAGATACTAATTGATAAACATTTTTGCCATTTGGCACTTTTCTTAATCATTTGTGTCAATTGTCAATTTATGAATATCTTTCAAAAGCAAGTTAAACAAAAAAAATTTATGAATATCTAAATAAATTATTATTAATTAATAATAAAAATAAATTAATAAAAAATTAGACCTTTTAATTATCTCTAAGTTGTTTAGAAAAGGAGATTGGATGAAATCTTTCATTTCATATTCTCAATTAATTCTCCTAATTGAACATAATAAAATCTAAATTAGACCTTTTAATTATGTCTAGGTTGTTTAGAGAGGGAGATTGGATGGAATACTGGTTGGAGAAAAATTCTCACTTAAAAATCTTTCATTTCATATTCTCAATTAATTAATTCTCCTAATTGAACATAATAATATCTAAATTAATTATTATTAATTAATACTCTCTCCTATTCAGCCTAAATGTCCCATTTTCATTTTGGGTCAAGTCACCCTAAATGTCCCATTTTCATTTTTGGCATGGTTTTTTTACCCTTAACCCTTATTCACCTTACCTATCTACTTTTTTAATCTTAATAAACTCATCTAATTTTCCCTAAATAATTAATTTTTTTTTTTGCGCAACCCTAAATAATTAATTAAATTACCTAATAAACCCTACCCTTTTCCATTTCCCTCCATCTAGTTCCAGAATTCACCTTCCTCTATAGCTCATCTTCATCCTCTCTCTCAAGAACATTTATCATTGTTCTTCAAACTCAGATCTGAGTTTTTCTTCGACTCTCTTCGTATTTCTGGATTTAACATTGTTCTTCATTCTCTCCATTCTCTCTCTTCTCTTTCATGGAAAACCCTAAATCCCACTACTTCTCCCCTGAAAATGGGTTCTCCATCCTCCGTTGCGACTTCTGCTGCTCCATCCTCCGCCACCACCTCCATATCCATCACCTCCAGATCTTCTTCCTCCACCATTATAACCACCTCCGCCGCCTCCATAGCCTCCACCATCTCCACCACCGCCAGAGTTGCAGGTTTGCTTTTGTGATTTCTGGTTGGATTTTGTAAGTTGGTTTGATTTTATGGGTTTGATTTTGTGATTCTGGTTTTATGCATTTGATTTTGTGATTTCTGGTTTTATGGATTTTTTATTTCTGGTTTGATTTTGTGAACTTGGTTTGATTTTATGGGTTTGATTTTGTGATTTCTGGTTTTATGCATTTGATTTTGTGATTTCTGGTTTTATGGATTTTTTATTTCTGGTTTGATTTTGTGAACTTGGTTTGATTTTGTAAAATGGGTCTCCTTCTTTGTTTTTGTGTTCGATTAATGTTTTGCAAATGTTGGTGGTTTGATTTCTTACTCTTTTTTCTGAGAATGTTTTGTCAATTTAGCTTGTTCTTCCAATTTTGTTAGGGAATCATTAATTCACTAATATTTTCCTTAAAAACCTATAATATCACTCTCTCTCCTACTCAATGGGTCCCATTTTGAGCTGCATAGGGGGGAGTAATAAAAATAAATCAATAAAAAGTTAGACCTAAATTATCTCTAAGTTGTTTAGAAAAGGAGAATGGATGGAATATACTATAAATATATACTCATTACTTGATAATATTTGATATCACTTAAAAATTTTGGACAAAATATAAAGCATTATTTATTTGTTGATGCAAAAATGAGTTTTTTCGAAATTAAAGAATCAACGGATTTATTAGAAATTAATGCTAAAGTCATATATACATAAATCAATGGAATATATGGGTAAGGGACAAGGTAAATGAATTGCGTTACACATGATCTTGATGGATAATGAGGTAAATTATTTTGTTATCTAACAAAAACAATTATGTAATTTATCAACCATTTTAAAAGGTTTATTCTCACTAATTACTGTTATAATTTTGTATTAATCAATGTGATCTCTTATATTTTTTCAAATTGCAGAGTATTACAATTACGAAACTTGTGGAATAGAGGAGGAAAAATCATACTATTCCTTTAGCAACTTTAAAATCTACAAAAACAAGAGTGATTATAAGGTTTCAGAACATGAATATAAAATTTATTTCACAAAGTATAAAATTTAAACGCAATCCGTGTATAATACTAGTGATTTTCTAAAATAAGATAAATTCTTCTGATACCTAAATTTCCATGTCAATCAAACTAGGCATACATTCTCGTATCATGTAAATAAATTCTTCTGATACCTAAATTTCCACTAAGGCTATACATGTGTTTAAGAAGACGGATGGAAGTGCATATGGTGTTTATAGATTTGAAGAAGGCTTATAATAGCGTACCGCGATATATCATCTCGGAGAGCTTAGAGGCTAGGGAATCTCGCGGAACCATATTGAATCGATACGCGACATGTATGATGGAGCATCAACTAACATACAGATATACGTTGGGATTTCAAAGTCTTTATCTGTTCGAGTAGGTTTACATCAGGATCGACACTAAGCCCTTTTCTTTTTGCAGTGAGTGGCAGACATAAGTTGCGGCCTACAAAGACACGTGCCCTTAAGCGTTTTTTTTTTTTTTGAATTTCAAAATAAACTTTTCTATTGATAAGAGTAAAAGAGTAGAGGGTAGTTTTAGAAGGCACATGGTTGCGTATTAGTCATACAAAAACAAAATATTTGAGATGCAATTTTAGTGGCAAAGAGCAAGATGATGGTTCATAGGTGACAATTGGAGGAGATACAGCTACTAGTACGACTATGTTCAAGTTTTTATGATCTGTCCAGGGCCGGCCCTGAAGGTATGGAGCGTCTGTTATCTTCTCTTACCCAATATTGTTTACAGACGGAATATTAAGTTGATGATGATGATCTTTACGGGAGTACTGTTTGAAACTTGTAAATTACTTTTTGGAAAAATCATTATAACGTTATTTTTGAATTAGCATTGTTTTCGAATAGATTAATTGGTAAAATCGTTATAACATGGTTTTTGAATAGATTAATTCGTAAAAAAAATTACATATTTACCCTTATGTGAGTGTTCAAATTTGTGAATTACTTTTTGGGAAAATAAGAAGCCTTAAGAATTATACTACTCTTAATTACTTAACAAACATCCTTTTTATTCATAATATTCATCTTAACTTTCTTTTTCTTCAACCCTTAAATATGTTATGAGTTATTATCCTTCATTTATACATCATCTTTTCTCCCAACATTATTACTTGTGAATCCATCAACTTTAATTAAACTATCACGTTTGCATTCTCTCTTTTAGTTTATATGAGTTTGATATTAAGGGCCTTGAAAAAAATTCACCAAAGGCCTTAAAATTATTTTTTGTTTATCAATTTTCGCTTCACCCGAAATTCTACTCTTAGTAAACAACTAGAATTACTACTCTCAAACCTCAGTTCTGCATGTTAAAGTGATGCTAAGATATGTTAACATGTTAAAATGAAAAAATAACTTGACTTAACTGGTTGTTGATCATTTGCGACTTAAAAGAAAAAAAATTGAAAAATTTAATTCTAAAGGTACGAACTTTGCGTGATTTGCTTCTAAAGGTGTGAACTTGCGTTTATCTTTTAAAGGCTCGAACTTTGGGGAGTCTCCGCTTTTAAAGGTGTAGCCGGTTTTAGTAACCTTGAAGAGCAGGTTCATCACCTTCTTCCTCAAGCTCTCCATCAATAACTTCTTCATCACTTTCTTCCTCAACCTCCCCATTAATGACTTCTTCTAATCCTTTCTGTTTCTCTCTTCCTCCTTTTCAATCAACCCATCTCCTATACATATAATCCCTCTTCCACTTCCCAACTTTCCTTCCCAAATCACCACAATTTACTCAAAGTTTACATTTTTAACCTACCCACTTCTTTTAATTATGGTCTTATAATCTTCTGCAACCTCTCCAGTATTGGGACAAAGATAAAATCAATTCTAGACTTATGATTATTAAATTATCTAATATGGCATGAAATTTAAAATTATAAATCAATATAACTTGTTTACAGATTAACATATCTTAGTATAGATTTGAATAGGTGAAAAGAATGGATGACACCATTTCAGATTTATTTAACCGGATTTCAGTCAGTTATCCACAAAAACAAAACCAGCAACAATGCCAAAAAGCTTCTTTTTCATGCATTCTGAATGAAGAAATTAATCTATTCTAATCCAAAAAAGTTTGTTCTACACAAGGTATTTATTCCATTTATCAATTTATTACATCTTACAGAAGTACAACAAATACCGAACGAACAAGACAAGCTACGAGATGGACACAGTTTTCATCAGCTCAAGTTAGCGTTTCGCTAACTTGTGTTAACGCCCAATTTGTAGATACTACGAGTCTTGTTGATGGTAAAAGCTAGTAATGTGTGTCGAGCGACAATCATGAATGATCTAAGGAGAGATTAGTAGGAATGATCAAAGAATTATGAAAGTTGTATCTTTAAATCTATAAGGCTTGTGTTGAAAGGAGAGTTTTTTGTTATGTATTTGGGAGCGATAATCATGAATCATGCTATGAGTTTCGAGCTTCTCTGAATTTTAACCTCGGCTAAAAGAGTATAGAGCAAAAAAGAACTCCAAAAGCAGGAAGATCTAAATCGATGGACTGTCATGAAGGTACATTGGTGATGTTAAAGTAGACAGTTCTCTGTTGATAACTATTCATAGCATAATCGACTTGGAAATGACCGATTTGTGATTTGAAGCGTAAGCCATACCCGATTCCAGCACCTCTTCCTGGTTTGCCTCGTCTTAAAGCCGGGTTTCCTGTCATTTCCAATACGAAAGACGTAACTAAATTGAAACCATAATCCGAGTTTGCAGAAGACGTTATGTACACAGTGCCAACTATATTCTTTTAAGATTGGAGATCAAGCTCTGTATAGTTTATGTAAAGTGCTTTAACAGAGAGATAGACCATACCTGGAACAAGACGACCTGTACCCAGATCGGATCCATAATCTACGAAGATTGCACCTTCTAACATTTTGCTCTGCAAACAATACGGAAGGGTCTGAAGAATACTGGAAGAACAGTAAAATAGAAATGCAAGGAAGTAAACATTAAAATCCTGTTCCTTTTCATGACACCCAGATTCAAAGACGTGCACAACAAACTCAAATTTCCTTGGTCATCAAATGCAAAGATCAAGATCTTCAGCGAGAGATGAATCTTAAGATCAAGCATCATCATCTCTCAACCCTAGGATTTAGATGCATACTTTGAGAAGCGTGTGATGAGATTAGTAGGGCAACATCTAAGAAACAATCTTTAAGGATCACAATCTAAAATACAATTTTGCATAACTAAGATGCTACACATATTGGGATGATCTAGGATGTGATTCAAACTACACTAGCAATATTCCGGTGCACAAAATGTGCTCAAAGAGCGAGGAATAGAAGTGTCGGCCATAGAAAGAAAAAAAATAAATAGCATTTGTTGAGATTAATGGTGTGACTTGAGTGCACATTTAATGCGTGCATTCATGAGTGACTTAGGAGTTATGGGATGGAATCCCATGAGAGTTGTTAATGGGTGATTAAGTTTGTAACTTAATGTATGTGATTGAATGTGGTGTTTTTTTTTATTTTTTGAATAAGATTGAATGTGGTGTTTAAGCGTGGTTTAATTCTGTAAAGTTATGAAGCAACTAAGTAGTGGCTTAAACTTGGTTGTTAATGAGATGATGAATGATGATTTAATGAGTATGGGATCAGTTTCATGGAGCTGCTGCATTGAATGCTCGAACAAGGAATATGAAGAGTCACAAGTGCCTTGAACGAGCACATAAAATAGTAGCCAACAGAAGCATATGAAGACCTGTGCTCGAACGAGCACATGCATGGCTTGAACGAGCACATTGTGTCCCTGCTGACAGTAGCCTGCTGATGATCATGCTCGAACGAGCACATTGCTCTGACAGCCTAGGATTCGTTTGTGACGTTTCAAGTCTCTTTAATCAGTTTCATTGTTGTTAATTCTCTGCATTATGGTAGTTTATCATTAATGTAATGAGCACTATAAATAGCGAGCTTAAGTGATCATCCAAACACATCAAACACAACCCCTAAGCCAAACACATAGCCTTTGTTTTATCTCCTACTCAATTGTAATACTTCATTTGTAAGAGTGCTTTACTCCATTGAAATGATATAAACAAGAAACTACACACCACGGAGGACGTAGCCATCATTGGGAGAACCTCCTTAAATCATTGTGCCATTTTTGCAATTTTTATTTTCTGTCAAACGTATGTTAATTCATTGAAATCGTAATCATTCATCAAAGTACTTCGACGTTCGAATCATATCGATCCTAGCTTTCATTTTTGCATTTTATGATTATTAGATATGTGGCAATATCAACTGCATAAGTACAAGCAAATTGTTGAAACATACCAACGGGAATGTCAATTCACTATTTGCAATGATACATGATCTTCCCGTGCCAACAGCTCCTTCACCGTAACCTCTAACACTACCAAGACCACCAATAGCAAATGCTTGGTACGGAGCCATATCCCCCACAATTGAACCTCCGGTCACACTGTTGACAATTTTGTGTAAGAATCATGAAAATAGAATACAGCACGGTAACCATATAAATATTCAAACAAGACTCAAGACTGCAATGTGAGGAATGTGTGCATTCAGTATTCCCAGAAACGAGCATTGTGAAATTAAAACAATACATGACGATATGACCGAGCACAAAATTGCTTTTGTCCCATGTGAATCATAAATCTGATGACATAAATTCTTGTAAAAGTGATTATAATGTAAATTGCCATTTAATTTAAAATTCTTCAAAAATCGTGAAACAATCCCATGAGAATATGAAAGAAACGGAGGATATAGTGTATAATAGGCAGACAAGCTCAAAATAAAAAACGTTAGACTTCGGGGTGGAGGAAATAGAGTAAAAGGGAAATGGTCACGATAAAGGTTATTGTTATTACTTGTTTGGCGTACTTGTGAAACGTAATCACTTAATTTGATTCCTTTTCTCATTGTTTGGATATAACATATAAACATGAATCAGTTGTCAAATAGTCCACGAAATTATATTATCATTCCAACAATTAGACCCTTGATTGACTCAACTTATAAAATAGAATCGAATGAAAATAGAATAAAAAGCAAATAAAATTAAAATTTTCAAATTCGAAATTTGATTACGGTTCTTCTCTGACAATATTAGTTTATGCTTTTCTGGGAAAAAAATTGATCAACACTAGAACGGAGAAAACTATTTTTATCGTCCTCTTCATTGAAAATGGAATCATTTACATTCTCGACTTCATTGATGCTTCTCATTTTCTTCGGTGAGACACTAGAAAGAAGAGGTTTGAGGTGAACAGATTGTGAAGAGGAAAAAGACGAGAGAGAACTGAGTGCTCTAAGTGTAGTAGCTGGGGGCAGAAAAACCTGGGTTGGGGTTACTCTTTATAGGGGTCTCAAGGAAACGGCTTTGGCTACAAATATTTTGTGAAAGGTACCCTCTATTAACGGAAACAATTATCTAAGGTCTGTTAAAAAAAATTATAGAAACACTTGTATTTTCTGTATCCAGAAGCACCATTATGGATACCAAATGCTTCCTTAAAGGAGTGAAAAGATTTATCCGTAATAGAGGGATTGATCAGGTTAGATGGTCACTAAACAACTGCCAATATAGTACAGGAAACAAGAAAAAGGGATAATAACAATGAAGAAGGGTGCAAAAAAGATCTTCCCAACATTGTATATACAAATCACAAAGAGATGGGCTTAAAGTATAAGAACTTTGTTCGCTTTACATTTGTGAATGGTAGATACTGGATAGTAGTGTTCCATAATTTTATAGAATAAATTATTTCATTCAGCTTTAACTGCCAGAATAATCTTACTTTTAAATAGCGGGCCTACGATTGAGGTGATAGAGAGCACCACTAAAAAGTCAGGGCAAGGCGATGCCGTTAGGTGATGAGGCACTGTTAGGGTTTTCAACACAAATTTTAGAAAATGAATATTTCTTTTGCACCTTTTATGTTGTAGGCACCTGAGGTATGATAGGCGTGGTGCAGAGCCTCTGCGACACACATTTTACAACTAAGAGCATAATCCTTCAACTCTCCTCATTCGATCCCTTGATCCCCTCTCTCTCATATATTGAGAGTCAATGCAACTCTTCCTATCCTTCTATTTTCTGTACTCCCCTTTCTTCATTTTGAGTTTAGGGAATATGGATGCAAGCAATACAAGAGTAAAACATTTATTTCACCTCCAAGTTTCTAAGAGTTCAAGTGCTAGCACTTAGTAGTTTATGCCGAGTAAAAATGATCACCTTGTCAATAAAAAAGCAGGCCCAAGCTTGATACCCTTGGTCCCTACAAACTTGAATCGGTTAAATACAAGCCACTTAGAGAAAACCGGGATTCCTTGCTCTATGTGCAAGCTAAACTGCAATCAAACAAAGAACAACTTTTAGGTGAGAAGCTAGACAACCTTATATGCTATTTCTAGAATTGAGTGTAGAGAAGTTGACATCATAGATCACAGGTTCAGAATGTTACACGACTAAAGCAATTATCATTAGCCCTGGCATAGCGAGTTTCTTGCTTTAACACCACCATACTATCATCGTTCCCACCGCTGCAAGAAAATTTCAAGAAATAAAATCAAGATCAGACCTCCCAAAAAAAAACTTACGTTTAAAAACAAACTAACAGTGGATACTGGATAGTGTCAATAACCTGCAAGTCACAGGAAAACCATCAAGATCTCGATTTATAGGACGGCCTTCATCACTCACAGGACGAACATGCTGCACATGATTCAAAATTTGACAAACTTTTCATATATAGATTGGGCATCAATTCACAGAATGCTGAATTTCCAAATCAAAAGGCAAAATTTTGAATTTGTAACATGTAAAATCACCTCAAATTTAATACTCGTTGTACTGCTCCAGTTTGTACTAGCAGGCTCGCTCAAGTCTAACCCCACAGAAGAACGACAGAGATTCACACCCCCACTGCCTGACTGAGAAAAATTATCGAGAGGCAAACCATGTACTCCAATCTCTGGTGAAATAGAATGCTGGTGTAGAAGAATACATTAGCATAAGAAGTTCCATTAAAAAAATTCCAAATGCTCTAGATATCTAGACAAATTGTTCTGCATAGATTTATCAATACGAAAGCTTAAATATAGCCAATATGAAGGACAGCTAAACAAGAAGTGGTGAACAAACCTGCAGCACAAGAGACTGCTGAGGAAGCCATTCAGGCCTCGGCCTCCTATATGCCACCAAGATACTTGTGTCATATAATCCCTTGTCCCAAAATACATCAAGCTTTTCACTCCCACCAAATAAATTAGGATGCTTTATACACAAGCTGCCATACATCAAAAATTCATCAAATTTTAATCACCCTCACATTAAGTATAAGAAATCAGGACTTAAACTCTTATAACCCAGATTTTAACATTCGTGTAGACTAACAACAAGGTTACAATACAACAACCCGGTACCATTAAATGGCTCCCACATGGGTAGGGTTTGGGCAGATTAGATGTACGTAACCCTTTCCTTATTAGTTATAACAAAGACATTACTTTCAAGTAACCCTTGGTAGCAAACATCATCCACAACTTCACATGAATAAAAAGTGCACGTGATTCAAAGATACATTTCAATATACTTCATCATAATCCAAAATTAAAGAACTAAAAAACAAGGTTAAAACAATGAATAACTAAAGAAATAGATTTATATAAACCTTAGAAAGTATCTCATTCTTTAAATGAGCACTACTAATTAAGGCACAAAATTTAAGAAAAATGTGAAGACAATCCGAATTGTAGCAATTTAAGAACCACACATTGAAAGTGAAGTGCATAGTAACATGAACATAACAAAGTCCCTCATTTCACAACAATCACCATATCGACATTGGCATAAAAAATCACCATATTTAACTTTTAAGAGTAAGCATAATCCTTACCTTCCAATAATTAATGAAAGAGGACCACCAGAATTCCTATTGAAAAGATTGAAACAACAAAGATTAGTCAAAAAACAATTGAAATTTTGTGTATTAGCTCAATGAAATAGGAGGAAAGGGAGAGGAATGGAGGGACGACATTTCCTTCATTTGGATTGTCAAGGAACCAACTCAACCAAAAGCTTAAGCTGATGGTTGAGGCTCCACTTCTAGCCCAAAGGGCTCTCGTGTGAGAGGGCGCTTAAGCTTTTGGTTGAGGCTCCAAGATATGTTATATACTCAATAGGGGAAGGAAGGGAATTGGAATTGGAAGAAAACACACCATTCTTCCTCAATTCCTCTCTCCTCTCCTCTCCCCTTCCTTTCCTTTCCTTTCCTTCCCTTCCAAATATCTAATAGGGCAAGGAAGGGAATTGGAATTGGAATTGGAATTGGAATTGGAATTGGAATTGGAAGAAGTCCTTCTCATTGTTGACATTATAAACCATTCCAATACATTTGAAAGAAAACACACCACTCTTCCTCAATTCCCTTCCCTCCCCTCCCCTTCCTTTCCATTCCTTTCCTTCCACATATCTAATCCAAACATAGTGTAAGAGAGAAAAACCTGAAAGGAGATAGCATCATAGCAGCACATAATTTGTGAGTTAAATCAACATTTACATCAATTTTTGCTGAAACCCAACAAGAAAAAAATCAATGCTAAGTATAAATCAAAATGCTGATAACAAAGTTCAGAATAAATCCAATCCATAGTAATAAAGTGCAATTAAGCGAAAAGAGAACCGACCTTTACCAGCATGGATGCTCTTTTGAGCTCCCATGGATAATACCCAAAAACAACCATGAAAAATTTAGACCCAAATGAAATGAAAACAAGAGACAATTGGTTTATAACAAGATGAATTGATATAGAGAGATATTAATAGGCGGGATTGTGGGAAAGAAGATTTATGTATGGAGTAGTATATGGGTTAAATTGTATGGAGAAGTTGTCTCTTTCTTTATGCTTGGGCTTTCTCCACGTTGAGTGAACTATCCATTTCATTATTAATCTGCATTTTAATCTTAATCGATAGACTTAACATGAGATGATAGCATTGGTAATTATGTTCAATTGATAATTATGATTCTTTAATGTTTTCTTTAATCTTTGATTCTTTAATGTTTTCTTTCTTGTTGTAGAAATGCATTGGTAATTATGTTCAATTGTGTTGATTTTTTCGGTTAATAATTTTGAAAATTTTCAAGTGATGTTTTGGTATGGGGTAAATTCAAAAAGACTAGGGTAGGGTTAGATTATGTGGGTGGGAAATATAAAAGCCTTTCACTTGATCCTGATTGCATTTCATGGTTTGGTCTTGATGATTTGGTGGTCACAAGTTTTGGTGTTAATTATAAGCATCAATTGTACTATTTGCTTCACTATTACACTATGTTTGGATAGCAAATTAGGAGAGAAAAGAAAGGAAAGGGAGGGGAGGGAAAGGAAGGGGAAGGAAAGAAAGGGAAATACTCCATTGTTTGTATAGGAAGGAAGGGAAGGGGAAAGAAAGGAATTTCATTTTCCTTTCAAATCTTTCCTCTTATGGAGAGATTTAGATGTTAACAAAATGAATTGACTTAATCTCTCCAAATCCCTTCCCTCCAAATCCTCTCCCTCCCTTTTTGCTATCCAAACAAGAGATTCCCCATCCCTTCAAATCCTTTCTTTTCTTTTCCCTCCATTTCCCTCAATCTAAACAAGGCCTTTCTTTTCTTTTCCCTCCAAATCTCTCCATTTCCCTCCAAAGAAGGTGAAGAAGGAAGAACAAAATGGAAGAAGGAAGGTGAAGAGGTTGAAGAAAATGGAAGAAGAACAATATAGAAAGTTTGAAATTAGTGGCTGGGTTTTATAAAAAGACAATGAAGAAGACAATGGAGAAGGTGACCGGTAAACAATTGATAAAACCTGCTACATAGGTCAAATTTCGTTTGGGGGTGCCACGAGCAAACAATGTGAAAAGGTGGGATTATTCATAAATAATCAATAGTTTGGATTATTCACAGCAGTTTGTCAATAATTCGGATTATTCCTGACAATTTTTCCTTTAAAATATTCGGTATTCGATTTTAAAAATTAGATGGTCTATGCGATTTTTGAGTGTGAAAGTTATGCATAATTATACTTGTGTTAATGTGTAGCACAATTGATGTAAAGTAGAGATTTCCCTGCATAAGGTACTAGGTTTGAATCACCGATTTTAAAAATAGCGAATTTATTTTTCAAAATAAAAAGAATACCGAATTTAATCATTAATATCTCTAATTATAAATATCGAAAAATTATGAAAACTCAAAATTAATAAACTTTGAATTGAGACGATTCAAACAAGATCTCAAATGACTATGTTTTAACTTATAGATTACTGACAATACAAGAGTTAATTTGCTTAATGAATAGTATCGAAGTCAGCTATGTTGCAAGTAACTAAGAACGGAGGAAGTATAACTCTACTCTTCTTTGGTGGTAGGTTTTTACAATAGTCGATTAAAATGAGCCAAGATAACTGTTAACACAAAATATACAAAAGTTTGATTATTTAGAAATAATCAATGGTCATAATAATTGGAGAATATCTGAGATTAGTCAGAACAATTTTTTCTAATATAAATAGGGAAATTCGAAGTAGTTTTGTAGTGGACAAACATTCAGTGACCGTAGCCCGTAGGCTTTAAACATTTCACTTGGTAGACTAAAGTTAAAAGTTTTTGTTAAATATACGAAATTATTACCATTGTAACATTTTAATTTCATAAGAAAAATGCGATTATTCCTATTGGATATGCTTTCGGAAAATTACTCAAAATAAATATTTAATTTAACAAAGTACATACTCTTTTGTCTACTACATTGAAATTTCAAAATCAATATAAATTTTTTTTTTAAAAAAAATTTAACTACAACATACAATTTCTCAAAATAAATCTATACCCATATGGGTATAACTAAAACAAAAGACGCTGACATCATCATAAATTCAAACTTATGAGGTGTCACATTGTGGAGTAAAGTTTTCACTCCAATATAGAATGATGATGTCACACTATTATATAATGGAATTGGATTTCCAATGGTGTTCATTAATAATGATGATCCTAATAAATACTATCATAATCAATATATTGAAATTGGTTAATTTTCTTAACAATGCCTAAATGCAATTGGAATTGGTTTATTTAGTCAAAATATGTAAATGCACTATTAGAATTGGTCAATGCAATCAACCTTACAAAGTATTTTTTATTTTTTATTTGTATAACTATTCAAATTATTTTTTATACATAAATTTTTAATCATTTAAAATGGTTCAGTTAATTTAATATATTAGAATTTATTTTTAACATTGTTTGTTATGATTAGTTAGTAAAATATAAAATCAAAATAAGATTGTTTAACATCATACATAACATATAAAATAATATTTTTAAATTAAAAAAAATTAGTTATTATATGCAATTATTAATTCATTGAAAATCAATAACCAATAACTTACAATTTATTTTCTTTTTAAAATAGCTAAAAATAATAAAATGAAAAAATCCTGCATTGCACGGGGATTATCTAGTATAAATAAGAAAAGAAAAACCACATTAAGAGTAGACCTTGATCTGTGGAGAAGAATCTAGAACAACTTTTACTACAAAATTTATTAAAATAATGTTATTCTAGACCCTTCTATATTTTCCTTAATAAAGGGTCACAAAAGACTTCACAGTCTAACCTTCAATCACAACCGTCCAAAAAAATAAAACTAAAACACCTTTTTCGGAAAATTATGGATTTTTTCTCAAACCCTTCACATATAAATATTCCTAAAATTAATTAGAAACACCCCAAGAAGAAAATTGATCTTGAAGTCGTGATTTCTTTAGCAAGGCAAAGAACCCAGAACACAAAAGTAAAGAAACAGGAGAAAAATGTTTGGCAGAGCGCCTAAGAAGAGTGATAACACAAAGTATTATGAGATTTTGGGTGTACCAAAGAATGCATCACCTGAGGATTTAAAGAAGGCTTATAAAAAAGCAGCAATTAAAAATCACCCTGATAAGGGTGGTGATCCTGAAAAGGTATCATATTTCTTGTATTCATTGATTCTTGTTGCTCTTATTTTGTTGTAATTTGTTTGTTTAGTTGAATGTTTGATCGTTTTTATTGAGTGATTTTGAATGTTGTGGATTAATGATGGGTGTATTGTGATTTATGATTATGATTATTTTGAAATTTTGTGCGTAATTTTGTGGAATCGTTGTCCATGGAGCTTTTTTGATAGTTGTTTTGTTGAGATGAATTGCTCATTTGATCAATACCGGCAATTTTGTTTAATTTTGTGTATTTTTAATTTGTATAAGTATGGAATATTGGTTTTTTTTTTTTGCTAAGAGATTGTAAGAAAATGGTATTTTTTATTGGGTTCTTGGGTTGGTTTGTTGGGTTGATGAATAGCATCCATGACTAGTTTGGGTTGAATGAATTTTTTGATTGTGATGGAAGACTTGCACTACATTTGGATAGCAATTTAGGAGAGAAAGAAAGGAATGGAAGGGAATGGGTAGAAGGGAAAGGAAGGGGATCGGTATGGAGGGAGAGTGCACCTTGTTTGTTTAGAAGAGGGGAAGAGGAAAGGAAGGAAAATGATTTGTTTCTTAAGAGATTGTATTCTCAACAAAATTTCCCAATGTTTTCCGAATTCATTCCCTTTCAATCACAATGTTAGTAAAGAATCATGAATTTGGTTGGATGGATCATGTGCTTGATTGTTGGGAATTATGTGAAATTGGTAGATGTAGGAAAGATTTGATTCATGAGCTAAGAACAATTGATTGATTGTGGGGAACTATGTGGAGTATCATCACATATATTTTGCAATGATTTGTTGATCAAACTGTTTATTATTGGGAGGTTTGAGTTGTTTAAGTGTCGATTAATGATCGACTTACATTGTATGTGCTTCAGTTTAAAGAGTTGGCTCATGCGTATGAGGTCCTGAGCGATCCGGAAAAGCGTGAGATCTATGATCAATACGGTGAGGATGCTCTCAAAGAAGGAATGGGTGGAGGTGGCGGCATGCACGATCCTTTCGACATCTTCTCATCCTTCTTTGGTGGAAGTGCATTTGGTGGGTGGCCTATTATGATTAAGCTCCATGAATTGCTAATATTATTCTCTGATGCTGATTACATTTACTGATGTAAATGGTAATGCATTGAATGGTGATAATTAGGTGGTAGCAGTAGAGGAAGAAGGCAAAGAAGGGGAGAAGATGTAATTCATCCTCTCAAGGTGTCACTTGAAGATCTCTATCGTGGTACAACCAAGAAGCTCTCCCTTTCGCGTAATGTGATATGCTCCAAGTGTAGTGGGTGGGTATTTCATCCTTGAATGGATTTTGAATCCAGGATATAGCTCTGTATTTCAAGATTTTGCTAACTTGATTGATGACTTGTGCATGAACAGTAAAGGGTCAAAATCAGGAGCTTCCATGAACTGTTCAGGATGTCAAGGAACTGGTATGAAGGTGTCTGTCAGACAGCTCGGCCCTGGAATGATCCAGCAGATGCAGCACCCATGTAGTGAATGTAAAGGAACTGGACAGACGATTAGTGACAAGGATCGATGCCCTCAGTGCAAGGGAGATAAGGTTGTGCCGGAGAAGAAAGTTCTAGAAGTAGTTGTGGAGAAGGGTATGCAACATGGTCAAAAAATTACTTTTGCTGGAGAGGCTGATGAGGCGGTAATGTCACGAATTCTGGCTTATGTTTTCTGATATGAATTCCGATTTTTTGGTTGACGACTTACTCTGTTTCAATCTGTGCAGCCTGATACTGTCACTGGAGATATTGTCTTTGTCGTGCAGCAGAAAGATCATCCGAGGTTCAAACGAAAGGGTGAAGATCTCTTTTACGAGCATACTTTGAGCCTCACTGAAGCTCTCTGTGGTTTCAGATTTGTGTTGAACCATCTTGACGGGAGGCAACTTCTTATCAAATCACTCCCCGGAGAAGTCATCAAGCCTGGTTAGTAGTACTTAGTAGTTGCCAAAAATTATGCACGCACTCGCTTTATGCAATTTCTAATAATTTGTATTTTTGTGAACAGGTCAGTTTAAGGCGATATATGACGAGGGTATGCCGATCCACCAAAGGCCTTTCATGAAGGGAAAGCTGTACATACACTTCTCAGTGGAGTTTCCCGATTCCCTGAATCCCGATCAGATTAAAGCACTTGAAGCTATTTTGCCGCCTAGACCATCTATGTCACTCACGGACATGGAGTTGGATGAGTGTGAAGAGACTACATTGCACGATGTCAACATTGATGAAGAGATGAAAAGAAAGCAAACCCAAGCGCAGCAGGAGGCATACGATGAAGATGATGAACCTGCAGACGCTCAGAGAGTCCAATGCGCTCAACAGTGATTCCATTCATATTAAACCAATAAAGTTTCACTAGATATTAGCGGTGTATTGCTGGAAATATTATGTCGCTTGTTGATAGTTATCGTACGAGCTTCGTAACGGGTTGGTGTTTAGAACTTGTACTGGTGGTACTCGTCAATGGCTAATGACAGTTCTTCACAACGTTAAGTTTTGACTTGTTTATGATGTTTAGGCCTGAATTTCAGTAACATTTGACCGACGACAACTGTCTATTTAAATTGCTACATTTTACAAAAGGATGGATGTACTAACTTCATTTTCATCTATTACTTCATACAAGTAGAAAAAAGAATAGTTTTTCAGTTGTTTGGTTCTAAAGCAACATTAGTTGTTTTACCCTTTACATCGAGGCCTGTTAATGACTCGATCCATCATTAACTTGATTCGTTAATGACCTGTTAAAATACAATCTGATTTTTGTCGCTAGTCACAAGCAAAATCAAACCTCTTTTGTAAATACCAAAAAACATGTGAAATACTGAAGGCTCTTGTATTCTCTACTTTTATGCACAATCTTGCAACATTGAGAAGGTCCCTTAGCTCTTTGGAACTGCAACTAACTTCTAGTTCTGGATCGATCATATTGTGCATTGACAAGCTAGACTGCAAGTCTTGGATCCATTGAGCTATATCCGCACTTTCCTTTGTCGAAGATTGACCCGTTATTAGCTCAAGTAACAATGCACCAAATTGAGGTAGAATGTCTGCCCTTTCTACAGCATAACACAAGAAAGGCGAAACTTAGCTTACAAATTAATCCATATAGCCATTTCGGTGCTGCAATTTCAATGTTCTTACCTTCTGTGCAAAGACAGCTGATATTCGAAAGCTGTGTAAACGAAAAAAAGAGTGATGAATATTGTGAACAGGAATGTAACGTTCTTGTACGAGTAGACGAGAAGTAGTCTAACCTTTGGAACCAATTTCTCGTCTAAGATGATATTACTTGAACTAATGTCAATGTGATTTACTGGTGGTTCACAGAAGAACTGTAGATACTCCTGTAATACATGAGACAATCATACCCAAAGGTGAGTAAGGGATCAAGTAACTCAAACGACAATAAATTTATGAATATCCAACTTCATTCAATGGAAACTACACAATACTTTGTATGCCTGTTAAGGCTAGGCTGTCGGATATGATAATGTTTTACTTTGTAAGCTATGGTCACTTATTCAAGTTGCGTTTGGGGTCAAGATGGAGTTGCAACTCGAGTCAAATTTGATTGCCTTTATTTGAATTGTAAGTCGAGTCAAGTTAGTTGGTTTACGTGCATAATTACGTGCATCAGAAGATTCTACACGAAATAAGCAGTGCAGGTGTGCAACACTCAACCTACCAGTGCAGCTGCTACACCAATGGCAATCTTCACTCTCGTTTTCCAGCTCAGAGGAGTCTTCAAAGGATCTGATGTATACGCCAAACTATCAGAAATCTTACATTGCGTTAAAAACTCAAAATGCACGATAGGATAGATCATGTCGACATTACCATTCAGATGTTCCTTCAAGCTCGCTTTTGCAGTGTTCTCGAATATCAGGAAACTAAAGGAGAAAAAAAATCATTCAAAATTACAGAACAACAATTGATAGCGCAAGACATTATCCTGCAGGATTTTCTGTTCGCGTTTGCTTTTATAGGTAGGCCAGGCATTGGTTAAAACTAGTTGAAGTACGCAATGACAAAAATCGAACAGAAGAGTTTAGATTGGACCTTCTGCGACCAACAAAGTATCCTCGAAGAGCAACAACATGTCGATGATGTAAACGACCTAAAAGCTGCAGTTCTTTGTTGAAGCAATGATTTCCTTGGTCGAAACTTCTAACTTCTTTGACTACAGAAACCGAACCATCCTGAAATCTGGCTTGGTAGGTTATGGTTTGCGAGTCACAGGTAATGATTCTTCCGAATCCATCTGTTGCTCTATTTAGCTCCTTCAATGAAACGCGCTTCAGATAGCTAACCTGGCCTGTAAAGTGACATTGTCACAAAGCCAGAGGTTATTATGGGTTATGGAAATTGAAGAAATCTCAAGTGTTTAAGGAATAAAACACTGATTTTGGTTTAGAAAAGCAACAAACTTGCATTAGATTTACATTTGATCTATTTGTTTTGTTTTGGAGAGCTGAAAATAGAATGATTTGTGTATTGTTATCAGTGTCTTGTGGCTGTGTTCTTCTCAGCCTGTCACTACCCTGACCCAAGGCCGGCCCTAAATATTGTGCGGTCGAACAACTTGCAAATGCTTAGAATTACCCTGGATTTCGTGTCAAATATATGCAACATTTATCCTTGTATTAATAAAAGTATTGTTATCAATTGACCTTTTATTGCAAATTTTCACATGAACCAAAATTTTACAACTTTGTAGATGTAATTTTACGTTTATTACAATATGTGAATTATGCACTTTCAGTTCAAAAAATGACATTATTTTACAAATGCATACACCTAAACTTATTTTCTTACTGAATATTAATATCACAAATTCTTGCTATAGACCGTTTATAACATAGACGAGTAAATATGGATCAGCCCATTTTGCAAAATAAGTAACTGATTAGTCATCATCCTTATTTTTAAACTTAAAATCATTGGGTTGAGCTGTTGGGAGAGCCGTGTTTGCCGTAGACAGTCTCTTATATAATACTAAAAATACACTACATAAATTTGTGCACTAGCTTAAACTTATGATTAAGGCCACACAATCATAAATAAAAAGAAAAAACTATATAGAAGAACTTGCATATATAAGTTATTAAAAATCCGAGTAAAATATCGGTTATATGTGAATGACAGCATATTAACGGGGAAACAGCCAAAGAGATTGGGAGATATCTAATATCCCAAAAGCATATGGCAATGGAATGAAGTACTCCAATAACTTATAAAGTGTGCACACTATATCAATTTATCGATGTGGGATAAATCATCTCAACGGAGAATCAAAATGCACTTAATTTAAAGAGAAAGCTGAGTATCACTCTAGAATTTACGATTCTTGATTTTAACTACGAGACAAACAAAATGAAACGGAGGGAGTAAAACTTACGAGAACGATCCGAGTTAAGGAATAAATGGAAGATTTTGCAGAAATGGCTGTTTCTTGTTGTTCTACAAGAAGAAGAAACTTGAGTTTTAGACATTATGATTGGTAGTTTAGCTGAATCAGTGAAGCAATACATTCTTGTTCTTGATCCATATTTATTTTTTATTTTTTTGCTTTAATTTCACTTTTCTTTTTAATTTAGTAATATTTTTTGTGGGGACAAATTAAAGATAAAATAAAAAAAAAAAAAAAATGATGAGCTTTAACTTTAGTAACTTTAGAAATGCAATGAGTTTGATGAGTGTTTGTCCTTTGGTAGGGGAGATAATAAGGCGGGGGTTTGTAAATTGTACTCATATTCAATCATTGATCAGCTTCCATGTTTCCTTCTCTATGATTGCACTAGAGTTTTTTATGGACGGATTATCCGTTAGGCTTGATTCATTCCGCTCGAAAAATGGGTGGGTTTGGCCAATAATTTTGAAATTCTTTTAACATTTGGACGAATAAAAAGCGTCCGCTAAGTTAAATGGACGAGTAGCGCACAAAAATAATACACCTGAATAAACTTGCCTGCCCGCTTATTTTATAAATTTAGATTCTCTAATTTTTTTAAAAAAGTTTCTCCAACTCCCAAAATTCTATGTTCATAGACTATTATTAACTTTGATAGTCTAACAATGTGGATTTTTAGAGTATTAGCTTCACTAGTTTATATATTCCTCTTACACTGTTAAGTGCCTCTTTTTAAGATTGCATATTAAAATATCGATCGTGTCCATTTATACGTATTAACTGCCCACTAAGAAAAAGGTAGGAAGCGGCAAAAAATATGGTTCGCAATGGAGGAGGACCCTATAGTCGAGCCTTTTTGCTTCATTGGCTCAACTTGTTGATTACATGTTTATTTTCGCACCTAGTTTAGCCTTTTCTTGTACCGTCATATGAGGCTTTTTTGAGATATCCTGACTTCTCCCTTGCACATGAAGAGTGAGGTGGGAAAACTCTTCCTAGAGGGTGAGCCCCACTTTCACACTGATGCAATTATTAGGGAGAGACCTAGATATCTGGGTTTATACCCTGGTTGTAAAGCTTTTATTTTGTGTTAATAGAAAATCATTTAAAAAAAATATATAATAAATATAATAATAATAATAATAATAATAATAATAATAATAATAACTTAATGAAACCAAATCAAATCAGATCAGATCAGAAAAATTCAAATCAGATCAGACTGAATCAGACTAGACCAGACCAGACCAGATCAGATCAGACCTTAGTGAATTCAAATCAGATCCAATCAGATCAGACGAAGAGAACAAGCCCTGAGTGGACATTAACGTTTAATGGGTAGGGTCTGAAAGGCGATCTCTCAGGATATCGACTGCTAATATGAGCTGAAATATTATTGTTTTTCGAAAAATTTAATTTGTTAAAATTTTTCAAGAATTCCAAAAACTTTTGGGAAAAAAAACAATAATGTTAGAGCAAACCTTAATTATTTATTTAGTAACATTATGGAACGAAGGAAAGTCAATGAGAATTAAACTTAAAATTTGTCAGAAAATAATATTTGTTTCAACTTTGATCCGATTGTCATTTGTGAAAATCTTAAACTTTCTCTGTTTCATTATACTTCCTACATTTAACTTTTTATACAATTTAATGTGTTATTCTTTTCAATTATATAGTATTCAATTATGCATAACTAAAAATTATAAAAAATTAAAATCATAAACATATGCAATTAGACGATTCAATCAACTTACCATTTCACTATTTTTTTCTTACATATTAATCGCAATATATAAAATAAGTTTAAATGATTAATAGCATTAATAATCGTAATATAACAATTATTATTTCGTAGGGAAAATTACATTAAAAACTCTCAACTATTCGCGATTTAAATATAAAACTCCCAACAATTGATTATTATTTAAAACTCCCAACTTTAAGCCCATTTTATACTTAAAGTCCTAGATGACTTATAACCGGATAAATTGGTTTTAGTTGAGAACTAGTGGGACCCAATTGTACTTATTAATCACGCCACTTCCTTTGACCTTACACGATCCTATACCCTCCAATTTCAACAAAAGGTAACTGGTTAAAACAAGTTATAAAATATATCGGTGCTTTATATTTAAGATTGGCCTATAATTGATAGTTATGAATAATAATCAATAGTTGGAAGTTTCTAAACTAATTATCCCTATTTCATACTCCCTCCGTTTCAGTTGACTCGTCCCATTTGACTTTTCATGGATTTTAAGGGTTGAGTAGGGTCCATTAAAAAGGTGGTAGTTGAGTATTTTAATTGATTAAATTAATTGTAAAGGTCGTAGTGAAATATTGAGAATTGAAAAAGTAGGGCTATTTAGGTAAGAAAAGGCTAGCCAAAAAAGAAAATGAGACAAGTAGATATGAAAATGCCAAATAAAAAAATAAGACAAGTATACTGAAACGGAGGGAGTATTATAGGTGAGCAGGTAACAAACTCATCAACATTAATAATTGGATTTGACAAAACTGACAACCTCCGTCGTTGGTTACACCTATCCGAATTCTTCTGTTTAACCCAATATTCAAAGACGGAACTTCCAACATCTTTGCCAACTAATTTTCCATCAAATCTAAGCTCAAAAAACATTAATCTTTGAAATCATGGCAATTTTCAACCTAAAAGTTCTAGTCTTTATGTGGGTTTGTTTGGTTGTTCCTTCAGTTCTTGCCAAACCCGTTAAATACTGCGGTAATATAATAATTCCTACAATATTTTTCTGTTTCTCTTTCATTATTTGCATAATTAGTTACTGATGTAAGTGCTAAGGATTTTAATTTTATAGGGCACTGAAAATTTGAGGAAATTGAATATCAATTGTAAATGATTTCTTGGAATTAATTATCCTACAAAACCCTTTTGAAAATTGGGTTTTTTGAACTTTTTTTAATTTAAAATTGAGATTGTGATCATTGATTTGCAATGGGTTACTATGATTCTTCTCAAAGATCTATGCTTTTTTCTATGCCCACAAAAAAAAAAAAAAAAATTAAAAATAAGTTTTGGAAGTAAATTATTCTAATGGGGTTTGATTGTTTTTTTTTTTAAATTTTTTTTGAATACAGATAATAAAGGTAATTATCCAGTGAAGGTGAAAGGGGTTGACATTGTGCCTGATCCAGTGAAACCTGGCAAAGAAGCAGTTTTCAGCATCTCTGCTTCCTCTGGTAATTCTTTTTCCTGTAATTTGATTGCTCCCATAACCCATTGGTGCAAAATTGGTATAATGTGTATATATCTGTTATGTTTTAGATTAATATTATGAGGACTGGTTGTTTAGTTGAGAGTTGAGAATGCAGATGCTTATAAAATATTGAATGAAGTATAATGGTGTGATTAGTTTGGTTGATAGTTTAGAAATTTCCCTGAAGATTATGGGTTCTGATTGATATTCAATAAATTGAAATGCTTAACTATGAAGATCATGATTTAGAAATGGTATCATGAGCCTGTGATGACTTAGTAATTACAACAGTTGTGGGTTTACCTTTGGAACAAAGCAGCAGCTCTAACAATTGGTATCAGAGCCAACGTTTAAATTTTGAGTGGTAAAATTTAATTTAGTGTAAAATGACTTCTTCTAGTGGAAATGTCAAAGTAGGCAAATATGAAGTTGAAAAATTTAATGGGAAAAATGATTTTTCCTATTGGAGGATGCAAATGAAAAATTTGCTTATTTCACAAAAATTGTTAGAGCTGCAGCGGAATTTTGGCCCAAAATAGATTTAAAATAATATGAAATTTAACACTTCTTACAAAATGCAATTCTAGGAATGAGACAAAAGAACTAATATGAAGTAACAAAATATAACTCAAGAAATTAACCTCTCTTAATTATACTCCCTCCAACATAATTCAATTGTCCCATTTCCTTATTTGGGCAATTCACTTCAATTGTACCATTTTCTTTTTTGTCTATCTTTATTTTACCTAAATACCCCCACATTTCTAATTCCCAATACCCAACTACCACCTTTTTGGTGGACCCCATCCCACTCTTAATATTCGTACCCAACTCAAATGGGACAATTGAATTGTGTTGGAGGGAGTATTTAACTTTTGATGTGAATTACAAAATTTGATAATTACTACTTTGCATCTGAATGCCGTATTTATAGTGCTTACAATGCTATAAAATCAATGATGCAAAATCTAAATGATTTAAGCTTCACAAACTACTGCATTCCCTTAAGTTTCTATTATTCTATGATAAAGTATGCATCTCTTTGCTTTACTCTTAACCTGAGTAAAAATAGTATCCTTATTCCCACAATGTACAAACATTGATGTTGGTGGGTGATACTCTAACCATGGATGAGACGAGGGCATCACTTTTAGCGAATGATCTACGTAAGGTTGCTACAAGTGTAATGTCATCTTCAAGTGAAAGAGATTAAAAGGATCAAGCACAAGGATCAAGCACAAGGATTGTTTGCAACTAGAAGAAGGACAAATGAAAGAGGAAAAGGTAAGCGTGGAAAATCTAGGCCAAAATCTAGTCGACATGCGGAAAAGACATGCTTTAAATGTGGTGAGCCTGGACACTTTAAAGTAAATTGCCCAAATAAGAGGGTAGTATTTAAGAATCAGAACAATGACTACCCAAAAGAAAAACAAGAAGCAAGTTATGTCTCCAATGGCGAGGAAGATTGTTACTTTGTAACTGAAGAATCTCATTAGATCTTCGGTAAATGGATGCTAGACTCTGGAGCCTCTCACCATATGTGCCCAAATAGGAAGTGGTTTACTACTTATGACAGCACAAATGAGGGCACATTTTTAATGGGCAATAATCTTGCTTGTAAAACTATGGGGCTAGGTACAATTAAAATCAAGATGTATGATGGAGTTGTGAGAACCTTGAAGGATGTGAGACATATTCCAGATTTGCGAAAAAACCAAATCTCTATAGGTTTGTTAGAGAAAAATGGTTGCTAAATAGTTGCGGAGAACGGGATTATGAAAGTTGTTCATGGTTCCTTGGTTGTGATGAAGGCAGTTCGTAGTGGTAATTTTTATTCGCTTTTGGGAAATAGTGTTACAGGTGATTTAGCAATTGGAATCAGTGGAAGTAAAGACCACACAAAATGCACAAGAATATGGCACATGCGACTAGGGCATGTGTCGGAAAAAGGTCTATCATTGCTTAGTGGACAAGGTTTGCTGAAGAACATGAAGAAACCACAAATGGAATTTTGTGAACATTGTGTGTACGGAATAGCGCATAGGGTGAGGTTCTGCACAAGCAAGCATAAAAGCAAAGAGTTGTTAGACTATGTGCATACAGATGTATGGCGTCCAGCTAAAGTAACTTCGAAGGGTGGTTCCAAGTATTTTGTTACGTTTGTCGATGATTATTCAAGGTATGCTTGGATTTACTTTCTCAAGCATAAGAATGAGGTATTCGACACTTTCAAGCGGTAGAGAACAATTGTTGAAAACAGAATAGAGAGGAAAACTCTACGATCTGATAATGGCACAGAGTACACAGATGGTGCTTTCAAGGAATTTTGTGACCAATAGGGCATTGTAAGACACTGGACAGTACGAGACACACCACAACAAAATGGAGTCGCAGAAAGGCTGAATCGTACACTACTTGAGAAGGCAAGGTGTATGCGCTCTAATTGTGGGTTAGGCAGAGAAAGGTGGGCAGAGTCGGTTGCTACAGCTTGTTACACAGTGAATTGATCCCCACACTCTTCTCTAGATGGGGACACACCTTATAAAGTGTGGTAAGTGGAACATGCAGATTACGGAAAACTTAAGAGTTTTTGGATGCACGACTTATTATCACGCCAAAGATAATAAACTTGATGACAGAGCTAAAAAAGCAATCTTTTTGGGGTATCCAAAAGGAGTTTAAGGCTATCGCCTTTGGAGTGTAGAAGATTCAAAATTTGTAATCAGCAGGGATGTGACCTTTGATGAACAATCTATGATAGCTTTATCCAAAGCTATGACGCTAAGTGATGGTGATGTTGGAGAAACTTCAAATACTCAAGTGGTGGAGATAGAGTCTAAAGACCAACCAATAGACTCTATTCATGTTCAGGTGGAGCATCCTAGTGCAACTCGATATAAGGAGGAGGATGAACTTGATCATGAAGAAATTCAGCAGAAAAATGCACATGTTTTACAACAATAGCAGCAGGATTTTTTGGTATCAACAAAGCCAAAGAGAAATCATAATCTAGTTAAGAAGTTTGGGTCAGACAAATCTCTGAGGCATTATGGGCAGTTAAATTTGGTAGAGTATGCACTCTCGGTGGAGGATGATGAACGTGTCACTTTCAAACAAACTATCAGGGATAAGGATAGTGAGAATTGGTTGGTTGCCATGGAAGAAGAGATGCAATCTCTTCATAAGAATAAGACATGGGAGGTGGTCCCATTGCCTGCAGGGAAGACTGCTATAGGTTGTAAGTGGGTCTATAAAAGAAAAGAAGACCCGAACGAGTCAAGTGGTACAAGGTTTAAAGCCAAGTTAGTGGCTAAGGGTTATGCTCAAAAGGAAAGTGTAGATTATAATGAAATATTTTCTCTATTGGTAAAACACACATCTATACAGGTGCTTTTAAGTCTTGTTGCTTGTGGTGATTTTGAGTTGGAACACTTAGATGTAAAGACAGGGTTCTTGCATAGTGACTTGGAGGAGGAAATCTACATGTATCAACCTGAGGGATTCAAGGTTCAGGGAAATGAAAGTCAGGTTTCTCGCTTGAGGAAATCACTTTATGGATTGAAACAATCTCCTCGAAAGTGGTATAGGCTATTTGACTTCTTTATGTTAAAGCAAGGTTTTTCCAGAAGTAATTATGATTGTTGTGTATACATTCGTATGCTTCATGGAGGTGATTATATCTATCTTCTATTGTATGTGGATGACACGCTTATTGCTTCGAAAAGCAAGGTGGAGATAGACAAATTAAAATTTCAACTTGGTAAAGAGTTTGAAACAAAAGATTTGGGTGCTGCTAAGAAAATACTGGGTATGGAGATTAGAAGAGATAAGTCAAGCTGAAAATTGTTCTTAAGCCAGAAAGGATACATTGAGCGAGTTATCGAAAGGTTTGGTATGAAAAGTAACAAGTCAATTGTGACTCCATTGGCTCCGCATTTTAGGATTTCTAGTAAACAATCTCCCACAACAGCAGAAGACAAGGCTTACATGGACAATGTACCTTATGCTAGTGCAGTAGGAAACTTAATCTATGCAATGGTTTGCATACACCATGATATTTCACAAGCGGTAGGTGTTGTTAGTAGGTTCATGAAGAAAATCCTGGAAAGATACACTAGGAAGCTGTGAAGTGGATTCTTAGTTACTTGAAAGGTACCGTTGATACCGGATTATGATTTGGTGGAGATAACTGTCAGATTAGCGGATTTGTTGATTTTGATTATGCTGGTCATCTAGATGATTTGGGTTTTCGACAAGAAGGTGTACTGTTGAGTGGTGATAGCCAAAGTGCTATTATTCTTGCAAAGAATCAAGTGTATCATGTTCGGACAAAACATATAGATGTAAGACATCATTTTATTCGAGATGTTGTAGAGAAAGGTGATATTTCCCTTATGAAAGTGCACACAGATAAGAACCCTGTAGATATGTTAACCAAGGTGGTGTCAGGAAGCAAGTTCCAATATTGCTTGGAATTGTTAAAGGTCATTCCATGTTAGGTATTGCATGGATAACAATTGAACTACGGTTGGTTTATCGCAGTCAGAGGGTACGTAGGCAGTCATTGTAAAATAGTGCAACCGGATACTATTTGTTCATCCAAAATTCGAATCATATTTAATTATGGACGAGGTGGAGAATTGTGGGAATGAGGATACTAATTTTACTTAGGTTAAGAGTAAAGCAAGGAGATGCATAGGTTTATCATAGAATAAGAGAAACTTAAAGGAATGCAGTAGTTTGTGAAGCTTTAAATCATTTAGGTTTTGTTTGCATCATTCATTTTATAGCATTGTAAGCACTATAAATACGTCATTCAAATGTAAAGTAGTAATTATCAAATTTTGTAATTCACATCGAAAGTTAAATACAATTAAGAAAGATTAATTTCTTAAGTTATTTTTTGTTACTTCATATTGGTTATTTTGTCTCATTCCTAGAATTGCATTTTGTGAGAGGTGTTAAGTTTCATATTATTTTCTATCTATTAGAAGGCTAAAAATCTGTTGTAGCTCTAACACGTGTTTTTCCACTTTGAAAAATAAAACATGACATAACTTGATTAATATCTTAGCATCTCCTTTTGTATTTGTAAGTTATAAAGGGTATCACGGATGAGAATTGATTCCCCGCCCAGTTTAAAGTTTTATTAGTTACTCATTTATAATCTAGATATGGATTTAGTTTGGTGATACCCATATCGTAAAGGAATAACAAGTAAGGGGAAGAAAATGGGATTCAACAATGACAACAATGCCATAGCCTTAATTCCAAAAGATTGGGGTGCTTACATGAACCTTTGTTGATTTTCCATTGGTTGCCCACATGGATTTTTCTTCGATTTTCTACCATCTCTATTTGTTAGTCAAGGTCTTTCATATTTTTTCACTCCTGTCCTCTTCCTCGCCCTCTTTTTTAAGTCTTCCAAGCTCCATATTTTTATTCATCTTACCGGTCGATTAATACCTCAGTTTTGCAAATACCCAAACCATCTTAAACAATTCTCTTACATCTTTTTCTCAATATTTGCGACTCCTAAACCCTTTCTTATATCTTCATTTCAAATTCAATCTCTTAAGGTGTGCACACTCATCCATTGAAGCATTCGCGTTTCCGTTACTCCCATCTTTTTACTATGATGATCCTTGCTAAAAACCCAACATTCTGATTCATTTAGTAGCTTGCCTTATAATATACAGGTTACACCTCGATCATATAATATTCTAATAGCCAGTCTTTTTTTTTGGCCACCCACACTTAATTTTATTGGTCACATGCAAGGTATTTTTAAGCTTTCACTTGAAGCCTTTTCTTTCTCTTCTAGCTTTATATTGCCTCTTGATATCGCATATGTGCTAAAGATACACTCTATGTACTCCGTCTTGCTCTGAATTAATTTCTAACCCCATGGCTCTAACTCTTGTCTCCATCGTTTCAACTTTGTATTTACCCTCTCATTGGTCTAATCTACCAAAACAATGTCATTAGCAAATAATATGCACCAAGGCACATCTCCTTCTATCAAATGAGTTATTTCATTTATGATCATTGTAAAAGGGAAGAGGATTAAGGCTGAGCCTTGATGAAGGCCAATTGTGATTGGAAAATCCACTGTTGCCCCTCCATATGTCCTTCTATTCGTCTTTACTTCTTGGCACATATCTTGCACTATATTAATGTATTTCTTAGGAATGACTTTTTTTGTCATTGCCCACCATAGTACTTCTCTTCGAACCTTGTGGCATGTTTTTTCAAGCCAATAAAAATTATGTGCAAGTCTCTTTATTTTTAGCTTTATATTACTCCATCATTTATCTCATAAGATGAATTGCTTCCATTTTACATCTCTCTGGCTTAAATCCAAATTGTTTCTCTAATATGTAGGCATCTCCTCTCATACATATCTCTATCTCTCTTACTCGTAACTTTATAGTATGACTCATGAGTTTTGTTCCTCTATAGTTAGAGCAATCTTGGACATCCTTTCTATTCTTGTAAATAGGCACTAGAGTACTTCTCCGGTCATTGGGAATTTTGTTAATCCTCCAAATCTTGTTGAATAAATTAGTTATTCAAGTCGCTCCAATCTTCCTTAAACATTTCCAGAACTCAATAGGCAGGGCCGTCCCTGAGATTCTAGGGGCCTTAGGCGAATTATAAAATTGGCCCATTTTAAACTTTCTCACTTACATTTTACATCCTCCGTTCACAAATATTAGCCTCACTTTGCTCATTTTGAATATAACTAACTCTATCCTATTTTGAAGAAGAGGAGAAAATTGATTCCTCAGAAATGCCAATCTTTACATTTATATATTCAAAGTGAATGAATTGAATTCATAGAGTTAAAGTCATGAAGATAATAACTCATTTTTGGTTCTCAAACTTATTGACTTTTTCAAGGAGTGTATAGTAATTACTAATTAGTAAAGATGGAAGAAATATAGTGATGTGTGCAACTGTAGAACTCAAAATTATCCGTATGGAGTTTTGATCATGTACATAATATTGCTAGATTGGGCACTTTTCTTTTTATAACTGTTGACTCATGGACCCCTATTACTAAATTTCAACTTTTGGCCTACCCTCAGGGTTGGTCCTGTCAATAGGTATACCATCTGGCCTAACCGCTTTCTTTAGTTTCAGTTTCTTCAATGCCCCATCCACCTCTGAGAAAGTGATTATTGTGCCCCCTACAACATATCCTTGTTCATTATTAAATAGCTCATGAAAATACTCCCTCTATCGATCCTTGATGTTCTCATACTGAACTACAATGTTCGCATCCTTAACCTTAATACACCTCATTACACCTATGACATTAGTTTTTGCTCGCCTCTTCTTTGATATATATATATATATATATATATATATATATATATATATATATATATATATATATATATATATATATATATATATATATATATATATATAGGGGTAGGATCAAGTGAAAACACTTAAAATGGTGAAAACTGAAAACCAAACAGAGGTATACATATTAAAGCAAAAGGGGTACATATCATCTTATAGGGTGTACATATTTTTTGTGAAGAAAAAAAATTCATATTATTTACAAAAATACCATATGAATATGTACCCCTTTTAAGCAATTATGTACCCTTTTTAACAAATGTCTAATTATTTACAATACTGCCACCCAAATATGTACTCCATTTGAGCTATTATGTACCCTTGTTTTCAGTTTTCACCATTTTAATTGGTTTTCACACGATCCAAATCCTATATATATATATATATATATATATATATATATATATATATATATATATATATATATATATATATATATATATATAATTTTTTTTTTCTATATATATTTTTCTCCTTTAGAATCTATAATCTCGCTTTATGGATTGCTACTTTTGTCTTGGTTTTGATTTTCTTATACTTGGTTTAAGTTTTGATCAATCCTGTATTTTCCTGATGCAAGGGGAAGAAAATGGGAGACGTAAATGTATTATGTGTATTATTGGAATTTGGATTTGTCTTTCCAATTATACGAATCTTGGGTTATATATTGCTTTTTAGAAAAAAAACTAAAGCACCATGATTAAGAATGAGAATGAGCAAGGACTTGAGAATCAGCCTAATGATAGAGAGCTTGTTCTTTCACCCTTATAACAAAGGTTTGATTCTCACCATTACACGAAGAATTACGTCTCACTCCCCCTTACCTTTTGGGATCCCATAGTCTTCCCTCGTATCAAAGAATGAGTAAGGAGCGAACACCATTCTCCACACCACGACCCAACTACATGCCATTACCACTGTTGTATTGATGAGTCCCACCTAAACCATTCACATGATTTCACCACATAAAGCTCTTCATTGCCTATTTTTTGCCTTGCTGACCAGGTAGCTAATGACACTTCAAGAATGTTGGTAGTTGATTCTACCATGATACACAAACATATCCAGCCATCGTGCTAGAAACAACGGCCAAGACCCAAATCTAATTAAAATGGGCAGAATATTCAAAGATATTTACCACCCACACTATCACACACCACGACCAGATCGAGGGAAAGAGAGTGAATGCCGATAGGCAGTGTTTATTTGTTCTTTTTCGACTTAATTTGTTGCAACATATTTGCTTCATGCAGTGGAAGCTATCTCTGGAGGGAAGGTAAAGATCAACGTCGCATATTTTGGACTTCCGGTGCACAGTCAGACAATTGATCTCTGCAAAGAAACATTGTCCTGTAGCAGCAGGCGACTTTGTACTCTCTCACTCACAAACTTTGCCGATTTTCACTCCTCCGGTAAGTTTCAACTTGTATTTCCGGAAAACATAACCCATGTTTTCTCATAGCCGTTCGTTCTTGACATATCTATCTACGTTTCTTCAAATTCATAGGGCTCATATACTCTAAAGATGACTATGGAAAGCAACAACAATCACATGCTAACCTGCATCAAATTTGATTTCTCCATCGGCTTTGGAGCATCTGTTTCTGATAGCTGAGCGTTTCCTTCAAACGTGCGCTTCATGAAGTCCAATGTTTTGTAATGGATTTCGGTGTGATATAATGTACTTTGAGCTCGGCTCTTACTCTTTATGTGGAGATTAATAATGTGCTTCTGTTGAAGCTATTCACGCTGTATTCGATTCGATCGTTCTTGTAGACTGTAGATTTTATGCAATCCTGCAATCCTACTGCATTCTGCTACAAAGCGTGCTGCTCATTTCATGATTTTCTTTCCAGCCGGTCCCCTAAGAGCCGTCTCTTTGAGCAACGTCTCTCAGGCATTAAACTCTAATGTCCACTTATTGTATTCTTAATGCCTACTTACATCATTCTTAATGCCTACTTACAATATACTTAATATACACCGAAAAAATACTTAAAAAGCCTATTTACAATATTCTTTATGCCTACTGAGAAACTTAGCTTAGTAGCCTACTAATCATATCCTTAATGCCTACTTACAATAATTTCAATGTCTACTTACAATATACTTAATGCCTACCGAGTAGTACTTAGTCAACTTATTCAAATTAAAAATCTAGAAAAATAATTGGATAACAAAAATAATTTAACATTTTATGTATAGCAATCAACAGATTTTTTTTTACCCAATCAACAGATCTTACCTTTCATTTTTTTTTTTCACGTATTATTTGACTGGAAGGTCGCTAAAAATAAATGTTTTATTGATGTACCCATGCAACAATATAAATTTTAACCCCATATTAATTAATTAAAAAAATTAATTTATTATAACTTAATAAGAATTATACATAAAATTGTAATGATAGTGCAGTACATAATGGCAAATTAATGTATTACTAGCATAATGCCCGTGCACTGCACGAAATTTTAACTGTTTTGATAATTTTTTGTTAGCATAAAAAATATTTCATAATCATAGAAAAAAATATTTACATACTTAATTAAAATAAATATTATATATATAATGTAAGTTATTGACACTATTTATCTTAAAGCAATAATAGAAAAATTAATATATATATATATATATATATATATATATATATATATATATATATATATATATATATATATATATATATATATATATATATATATATATATATATATATATATATATATATATATAAATATAAAGACATTACATTTTAAAAGAAATCCACTTTAATTACGCAAATGAAGAAGTAAAAGAGAAAAAACATTTACACTCTAGAGTTATTGATAATAATTAAGAAAATAAAAAAATAATATTTAATTAAAGAATAATTGAGCAATGACACATGGCGAATCATGGGAATTCCACAACTCTCATTCTAAAGGTGCCACATGTCATAGTGGATTTTAAATTAGTTTATTTTATTTATGATGATATTATATTCAAAATTACGAGTAGCCCCTCTAGAAATTCGAATTTGTTATTGTCATTGCATCTTCCGGTCTTCCCCATGAATCATGAAATATTTAAGTATATAGATTTAATAATCACAAAAACTTGATTGAGACTGTTGCGAGTTATTGTCATTGGGCCAGTCCATTTCACGCACATGTAATAACATTTCAAAATTGATACTTTTAATATTAAAATTGAAAAATGCTCAGAAAATGAAAAAATGTCCGAGTTGTTACACACATGAATTGGGCTGGCCCAAATTGACGGTTACATTATGAGATCGTCTCGTCCAAGACCAGTTGTTCAATAATATCTTTGGTATCGTAATACCCCTCCTGAAAAAATTATTATTTAGTTTATCATTTGATAAATATAATAATACAAATTAGAGGAATAAGATTAAATAATGCATACAAACATTAAATAATGTGTATAAGAAATATGTTTTTAGTTTTATCCTTGGTGGTAGACTATTATGTATACGTTATTGTGCTCATATTATTAACCTATCTCTCCAAGTAGGTATTAAACAATTAACTGATTTATTGATTTTATTAAAGACATAGTTCAGTGGCTTAGATTTAGACAAGTTAAGAGGAGATATAAACAATTATGTGATCATTATGGAATTAAAAAGGATATTGGTCATTAGATACTCCGACACGTTGGGGCTCGACCCAGGATTTGTTAAAAAAGGCTATTACATATTGCGTTGTTATAACAAAATTGTATTGTGAATTTACGTATAAAGGAATAAGCAATGCAACATGGGAACTAGCTATAGGTGTACACAAAATATTAGAAGTGTAGGACCACGCAACTAAGATTTTTTCATATGTGCACAAACCCGATGTCCATTTAGTAATAAGTGAATGAATTACCAATCTTTACCATCTTGTTAACCATCCGCATGACGATGTGAATAAAATTCTTATAGCCGATCCTTGCAGATAAGAGGGAAAAATAAAAGACGTATTTTAATGATTTTCCTTATGTTGTGGAATTGCGACTAGGGATGGCAACGGGTCGGATCTGGGCCGGGTCTAGGTGGACCCGGATCCAGATCCGTTTTCAAGCACAGGGTCCAGATCCGAATCCGGACCCGCAGGTCTATTTTTACAGAACCCAGATCCGGGTCCATGTATATTGCGGATCCAGTGTCGGATCCGGGTCCAAAACGGATCTCACTTGTTTTTGCCCTTTTTGGTGTATTTTCGAATCGTTTTGAGATTGCCATTCATAGACCAATGATAATAAATATATAATTTCACAATCTATCACTTAAAAAAAATATTATACAACTACAAATTGTCTTCAAAATATCCAACGAACATAAATAAACATAGCCGATACATAATATTTCATTTATAAATCATAATAAGTCGATACACAACAAAATTATAGTTTATACCTCAAATGGAGTGGGACTGGGCGTGCGTGGTTGAGAGGCGTGGAAGCGTGGCTGGTGGGCGGTGGCGTGGAGGCGTCTACGAGAATGGGAAGGAAAAGGAGTTTTAGATTAAGGTTTTTGAAAATTCTAAGTGAGTGAGAGTGACTTTGGGAGGGAGTAGGGACTTTTGAAATGAATGTGGGAGCGAGAATGGGAGGGACATTTTGTAACAGGATCAAATATCTTAATCTTAATCTTTCGATAAATTATTCCGAAATTTTCCATTTCAAATTTCTAATCCTTTAGTTATCCATTTCAAACCATCTTTAATTCCTACACCTTTTCTGATTTTGTAAATTATTTTGAATATTAAACTTTAAAAATATTATTTTTTTAAAAATCTTTTTATAAGCACTAAAATATTATTTTATTATTTTATAGTACGAAAGTAAAATTTTATTATTATATTTACAGTTTTGTAAAACGTTACGTTTTAACTTTCTTCCTTAATTTACTACTTATCATTTGTAATCTTATAACTTTGATTTAATTATTTTATACATAAAAATGAGTCGTATTTTTATTATTAAATTTAAGTATAATTTTAAGCAAAATTTTCTAAGTAAACTACATATTTTCATGATCAAAATTATCCATTATTTTAATATGTTCACTTGTACATATTAGAACAAAAATTTGATGAACCAAAATCCTTTCTATAGTAACCCATGATGTTCATCACTTACACAAGCTATCACCATTTTCTTACACAAGTTAACCTTCATCTATACTCCAAACTCTTACACATTTACTTACACACTCTAATTCACTTACACAAGATAACCTTCTTCCATACTCCTAACATTCTTATTCATACAACTTATGAATTAGAAATTGCCCAAAACCCATTATAAATACCCCCCTTAGCCATAAGATCACTTACACCACCTTCATCAAATCTTTCTAACATTCTTTCTTATATTTTCACTACATTAAAATACTACTACCTTAATACTTTTATTATTAGTTGAAAGAATTAAAGAAAATGGAGCTTAGAACACTCTTTATTTAGCTTAAATCATCATCATTTTGGAGTATTATTGGGTTATTACTTTGGGTACCTAATGTATCATTATTTTTGGAGTTTTGGATTTATTTATTTTGGGAGTTTAGAAGATTATCATTATTTTGGGATTTTGGACTAATTATCTTTGGAGCATTATTATTTATCTTGGAGGGTCTTATTTCTTATTATTTTCCTAATTAGTACTTAGTACTAATCCTTGATGTTAGTATGGTATAACTTCTTACCCTACTCTTTCTTTAAAATTTTACATTATATTTACTTTATAATAGACAAAGTATGACATATGATGAGTATGTTTAAGTGAAAAGTTAGCCTAATGAAATTATGATCAAGATTATATTAAGTATGTGTATGCTAAAAATATATATAGTATGTTAATAGTCTTTAAACAATTTTCGGAAGTTGGGTGCAAAATTATATTCTAATGATATTAAGTATGATTCATGTTATAAACTAGTGCTAGTATGTTTATGAGTTACGTGTTACATTAGAATTGTTATTATATTTAAGGATTTTTATGTTAGAACTTTATTAATATGTTTATGTTAGCCTTCAAATTAGTTTATAAGGTAGTAAGTTATTTTATGAACTTATTTTCTTTATTAAGTATGGTTATATTAAAAATATTATTATTATAGTTTATTTTTAGATTTGAGTTTATCTTTAAAGTTATAGTAAATTTCTAAGTTATTAAATAGTAAAGTGTTTTCTTGTATGATTGAAATTTTATTATAAAAGTATGCTTTGTAACTAGTTTGTACAAAACATTTCTTTAGTTGACGGTTTGAATAAAATTTATGTAAAAAGATGTAAAAAGTGTTTTTAATGAACTTGCCTTTTTAAATTATGTGTGAAATTTGATTTTAGGGAAAAAATTAAAGATAAAAGTTATGTTTGATTTATAACAAGAAATATTGATTTTTGTGAAAATATAAGTTTTTACTTGTTTTATAACTAGAAGTATTGATTTTGGTGAACGTATAAAGTATTACTTGTTTTATATTACTTTTTTTTAACTAGAAATATTAATTTTTGTAAATTATAAGTTTTATTTGTTTTTTTATTTAGATTATTAACTTTGTGAACTTAATAACATTCACTTGTTTTTCTAAACTTGAAATATTGATTTTTGGAGAACTTGTTAAATTTTGAAAACTTATCCATAGGATGCAATTTTAACTTGAATTATAGTTAGAATATTGAATTTTGTGAAGCGAATAAAGTTTTACTTGTTTTAAAGTTAAAAATGTAGATTTTGGGAACTTATTTCAAAAAAAATACTCCCTCCGTCCCATTAGTTTTGTCCACTTTACATTTTGCACACATGCCGAGACAACATTTTAATCTTTAATATCTTTAATTGTGTATAATTAAAAATTATAAAAATTTGATATTAATAATCTTTGCATTGAGACGAACAAAATAAGATCCCACATGACTATATTTTAACTTATAGATTAAGAAAAACTTATAGATTAAGAACAAAATACAAATTAAGAGTGATTAGTGAATAGTAACCAAAAACTAAAGTGGACACAATAAAAGGGACGGAGGGAGTATATTTTTTTATAGCTACATGTGGAAAATACTAATTTGGAGACTATTAATAGAATATTAAGCTAATTATTAGAGTGAATTTAGTGAGCTATTATATTATAATAAAGTTAAATATAAATTTAATGTGTAAAAATTTAGTAATGAACATATAAAGACATAAAAGTGATCAAACATTTGATTAAGAATTATATTAAATGAATGAAGTTACCAACTAGGTTGGTCAAAGTCAATTAATTTCAAAGTCAACTTGTAGTAATAAAAATGTGATATACTTGTGTGTGCGAATAAGTATTGATTGAATGACCCTGATAGTAAGGTAATGTCGAACCATGGACCGGCATGTAAAATCCCGTCGTCCGTGTTGGCTGGCACGTAAAATGCGGTGTAAGATAGGGGGTTCGCTACCTATTCTGTGGAGCTCGAGCATAAACATTGTATTGGAGGGGTCACGACTCCCACCACAGTTAGGGTTTAGGACTACGGTCCTCACCTAACAAGACCCTTACATATATAAGGTGTCATATTGTTGTGCTTGTTGATTAGTGATGAACTTGATTAGTGTTGATCCTATGAATCATATTACGGTTATGAGTATTAACCAAATGAACGTACTTGAGTGTTAAGATTACCAAGTTGTATAAATGACAGTAACGTACTTCTATCAGGATTGAGAATGGTATCTTAATGACTTAAAAGTATGGAATAATAAAATAATAAAATAAAAGTATACAATGGTGTCAATTAATTTGAAATTCGTACTTAAATTATTATTTTGTAAATGTAGTGTATAATTTTCATATTTTGAGTTAGATAGGATGTTATGCTCGGCGTTACCGTTGACCGATTCAATCGGCTGTCATCCGTATCATGGATGGCAGCATTTTGCATTTAGTTTTAGGTTCCGATCCAACAATAATAAAGGAACATCTATTGCATTCCTCTGGCATAAAAAAAAACCGCATAGGTAAAAAGCCATTGAGAAACTAAAGATGTAGGGCGCCCTATAAAGGAAAGTGGGCAAGCTACTATACATACCTAGACCAAACCTAAAGTATGTTACAAAAACGCCTAGACCAAAGAGGTCATACACCTGATGGTGAGTCACATTCCGACTCACCAAAACACCTAACACCTAAAGGTATTTTATTCTTAATTAATAAGTTACAACATAATCAAGTGGAATTTTGTTTGATAAGTTTCAATGTGAAGATAATAATATCAACTTTTTACAAATTTTAATTATGCACAATTAGAGATATTAATGATTGATCTATTGCATTGACAAATATGTTTAGTCAAATGGGACTACTATAGTGTATAGAAGAAAATATTTATTTGTTTAATCTTCGGGCAAATTATAGCTAATTTGAGTGACATTATTTTTATAAATTTCCATATTGTTTAAAGTTTTGACTTTTCAAAATATGTCCTTATACTACTTTGTTGAGGGTTCAAAAATCCAAGTCAAACGACGCAAAATTTGATTTCGAGTCCGAGTAAATTTTATTTTTATATTTATTCAGAGGAAAATCGAAGTATGCATTATCCAATCTCAATGACATTCCTGACCATCCTTATATCACACAATTATTCTAAAGATTTCAGCAAGAAATTGGTCGCCCATCTTAACTATTACCAAAACCAAACAAGGATGACATGTTCAGATCGGTTATGTTTCGGCTGTTTGTTATGACGGGTCACACTCGGATCGGGTCGGTTAGTCACTGTTCGGTTAAAGATCAGTTATTCGAGCTATCGGGTTAGCATCGGTTCGGTACCGGTTGAAATTAGGGTCGAGTGTTAATCGGTATCGGGTTGTCATCGGTTAATAATTGGTTCGGTTTTGTCGGGTACAGATCGAGTTCCGTTTTTTAGAAAACAGAATTCGGCTACGTATTACTAATTATTATCGATCAAAAACAAAATAATTAAAATGCAAATCAATTAGTGATCATTATTACTTTGTTACTTTTACATGTTTGACCGAAAATTAAAAATATAAAGCTCTATAAATTTTCCTCTAGTACGATTAAAAGTAGTTTAATAAATAATCACCATTGATTATTAGCTCTAAATATATGAAATCATTTATTTATTAGATTAACTAATAAAATGATTGAATATAAATATATCATACTTCTATCTTAAAAATTGGTTCAGATTTAAAGTAATTCGATCTAAAATTCGTTCGGGTTAAATCGGTTTTAGCTGGATCGAGTTCGGTTTCGAGCATGATTCGGGTCAGATATGACTCGGGTCGGTTATTTTTTGGTTCGGGTAATCTCGGTTGACGGTTATGTGTCGGTTACAAAACTCGGTTACAGTTCGGGTTCAAGTTTCCCATTTTCGGTTGTCAACCGGTTCGGGTACAACATCGGTTCGGGTATTGTCGGTTCGATAAACCTGAAAACGGAAAATATTTTCGGGTCGATTTACTTTCGGTTTCGGTTCGGATATTCGGGTCGGGTCACTTTTGAACAGCTCTAATGACATCATCACTTTTTTAAATTGCTTACGTGTCACAACCTCAACAAAAGTTTTCCCTCTAAAACTCAACGATATGTTATTGTCATTAAAACTAATATTTATGTCTTTGACTTTACTACTTTGTAATTATGACTATTATATTATCCATTAGAGGTGTTCATTAGGGTGATTGGGTCGGTTTCGGACGGGTGTCATTCGGTTCGGTTGTATTTCGGATCGGTTATGTTTAGACTATTTGTCATGACGGATCACGCTCGGGTTGGGTCGGTTAGTCAAAGATCGGTTATTCGAGCTATCGGGTTATCATCGGTTCGGTGTCGGTTGACGTTCGGGTCGAGTGTTAATCGGTGTCGGGTTGTCATCGGTTAATAATTCGTTCGGTTTTGTTGGGTACAGATCGGGTTCGATTTATTTTTAATAAATAGAATACTGCTACGTATTACTAATTACTATCGATCGAATCAATATCAAAACAAGTTGTTAGTGAATTTTTAATTGATGACAAGATTCCCTTTACTTTAAGCAAAATAGTTAAAATGCAAATCAATTATTGATCATTATTACTTTGTTACTTTTACTTGTTTGACCGGAATGAATTTTCATCTAATACGATTAAAAGTAGTTACATAAACATTGACCATTGATTATTACATCTAAATAAATGAAATCATGTATTTATAAAATTTGATTTATTAAAATATCTATAAATTTATTAGATTAACTAATAAGATGATTGTATATAAGTATATTATACTTCTATGTTAAAAATTGGTCAAAGCAATTCGATCTAAAATTCGTTCGGGTTAAGTCGGTTTTAGTCGGATTGAGTTCAGTTTCGAGCATAATTCGGGTCGGATATGACTCGGGTCGGTCATTTTTAGGTTCGGGTAATCTCGGTTAACGGTTATGTGTCGGTTGCAAAATTCGGTTACAGTTCGGGTTCAGCTTTCCCATTTTCGGTTGTCATCCGGTTCGGGTGCAACATCGGTTCGGATGTTGTCGGTTCGATAAAATTAAAAAAGGAAGATATATTCGAGTCGGTTTACTTTCGATTTTGGTTCGGGTTTTCGGGTCGGATCACTTTTGAACAGCTCTATTATCATATTGATTGATTTTTTACTTTTTAGGTTAAATACTTATATCTTTTTAATGTATTAGAAACCCATATTTTATTTCTTTTTTTCAATTATTTATACAATCTTTTCAATTTTATTTATTAAATGATTATAAAATCTTAGTTTATATAAATATAAATGTGTCAGAAATTTTAATAAAAGTCGTGCATCGCACGGGAACTATCTAGTTAGATAACTAAGTATAAACTATTGAAAATAATACCGTGAATAATACGAACTTTCACTGATTTTCCTACAATAACACGAACTTTCAATTAACACTGAATAATACAAACTTTAATGTGGATTTTCCTCTAGCGTCTTAAAATGTTGGTAACCTACAATTGCATGTCAACTTGCCAAAAAGAAGGGAAAAAAAATTAAAAATGCAATAAAAAAACGAAAAAAGTAAGAAAATTAATTCTCCACCCTCCCTTATCCTTGACCAGCCCCCGTCCCCCACCACTACCACCATTCCAGCATTCCTCCACTACAACTCCCACCATCTCCCACCCGCTTCCCGCCACCACTACCTTCATCAAAATCCAAACCAAAACTGACTCCCCCATCCCCTGCGCAACCCCACCCTATTCTACTCTCCACCACCATCAAACCCCACTTCCCTTCATGCCGAACATTAGAATTTAGAATTACTACTTGATAGAATTTAGAAAATGGGCCTGGGCAACCCAAAGAAGGAGGAGAAGAAGTAGACCACTCATAAACCCAAAGAAGGTTCACTACTAAAACCAATTGGTAATAGTAGGAGTTACTCCTTGAGTATATAAAGTGATGCATACTCTTCTCTTTCTCCAATGTGGGACAACTCACATGTGGGTAATAATGGGCATTTCAACACTCCCCCTTACATGTGAGTGTCCTTAGAATTTTAGCCCACAAAAAGGGTTACAAACCTATTGGGAATGGACATCCAATTAAAGGCCCCTTAACCAGTGGTAAGATTAAATGCCCAGTATAAAGGCCCAACAACAAACCGGGCTCTAATACCATGATAGAATTTAGAAAATGGGACTGGGCAACCCAAAGAAGGAGGAGAAGAAGTAGACCACTCATAAACCCAAAGAAGGTTCACTACTAAAACCAATTGGTAATAGTAGGAGTTACTCCTTGAGTATATAAAGTGATGCATACTCTTCTCTTTCTCCAATGTGGGACAACTCACATGTGGGTAATAATAGGCATTTCAACACTACTCTTTCATTGTTTTTCTTAATCTTTAATGAGTTGTTCTTTATTTTTCTTCTTGATGATTCCTTCGATTTTTTGATGGGTGTTTGATGCATATAGGTACTCCCTTCGTTAGAGAAATTTGATTAAGATTTTTAAGACGCATATAGAAGACAAAATATATCTATGTGAGATCTCGTTAAATTCGTCTTAATGTATACTTTTTTACTATATGTTTTTTATAATTTTTTATGATGCGTATTTAGAGATTTTCAGGCTCAAAATTTACTTTGAAAACTGTGCAAAAAAGTATGAGAAGAACATTTGAAAACAGAGGGAGTATTTGCTAATTAACTTTGCTATTAATTTCTTGGGATTTGCATTTGATTGTATGTTGCATTTATTGTTCAATTGTTGATGACTATGTTTTGAATTTAAATAAATTAGCTGTTAATAAGTATGGGTAGAATGCAAATTTAATGATAAAATTGAAGATTGAATCAATAGAGGAAGGAATACCAAAAAATATAAGAATTTATTTGTCACTAAACACATTTTTTTTTATTTCCATTGAAGAATTAGTGAAGTTTTAAGCATTAAAGTTATACGCTTCATAGTTTTTCGAGAATAAATTTTTAAAGTTTGATCTTATTTTCTTCATCCGGGTTGTTTTGTTTGAATTGTTTTGATGGGTATTTGCTAATAACCTTTTCTATCGATTTTGGTATTGAATTTTGATGAAGGTAGTGGTGGCTGAAAGTGGGTGGGAAATGATGAGAATAGTACTGAAGAGAATGCCAGAATGGTGGTCGTAGTGGGGGATGGGCAGGGATAGGGGAGGGTGGAGTATTAATTTTCTTTATTTTTATTATTACATTTTAATTATATTTTTTTTGGTAAGCTGACCTATAATTATAGGTTAACAACAGGTTGAAGATGCTAGAGTAAAATCCACATCAAAGTTGATATTATTTAGGATTAATCCAAAGTTTGTATTATTGTAGGAAAATCAGTAAAAGTTCTTATTATTCATGGTAATTTGTCCTAAACTATTTCCTCTTTAGACTTTTTTGTCAGTCGTCACTCAATTTTCCTCTTATGCAGGGCTCTTTTCCTCTTGGGGGTAAAAATAGATCACTTTCCTCTAGTCGTTCCTTAAAAGGAGTACGAGTATGAATAGTTCGTCAACTTACCTCACCCGGTCTCTGCCCTGAACGAATACTTGGGTATGATGATGATGATAATTCATGAGTAGAAAGAGAACATGAAATTAGAATGACATGAACAGATAGATTAGAATTGTCCGTTTTACAATGGAAAAAAAAAATAATTAAAATGATTATACCATTTTAAAATTATCCAATGCGTCTGATATCTAAAACGATCTGACTAAGTCATGAAAATTTCCAAAATGTAATAGTTGGTCACAAATGAGCAATGGAATAAGTTTATTTAAGTTTAAAGATGATCTCATTTTCTAACTGGACTAAATTCAGTTCAAGCAACACTGCTGATCAGAAAGTCGTCTATAGTTTATACCAAATATTTCGGGCAGACTGTATAACAATAACAACGACATCAAAACTTGAGTAAGAAAGGAATTGGGCTATAAGCCAATGACTACAGAATTGAACAGAGCAAAGCAAAACACCTTAAGCCGCAACAGATGAAGCTTGGACATTAGTTTTGTTCTTTCTCCCCCAAACAGGTGTACTCTCGATGAGTTTATGAGGAACGAGCCGTTTTTCACGTTTTGTAAGCTTCTTGAAATTACTGACTCTCAGTTTTGCTACTTCAGCTTCCTCATCTGGAGTCAATTCTCTGACCACCACTGTCAGTCTACACTCCGGTCTCATTATTATCCCATGTCTCATTTTTGCATGATAACTTATTCTCTTCTTGTAAAATCCTTTGCCAACAAAAGCTTCAGCTGCAAAGATCGCATACATTTTAGGGAATTGTCAAAGCCTGAGATCGCTTTTGGACACAGTCATGAAATGATAGCAGCAGTATCTAAGAAGAGATATTGTTGTAACACTTACCAACTAAAAGACGATCTGGATCTAACCCGTGATTATGGACAGCATTTGCACGAGCAGAATGTATCACCTGCAAATACGCAGCAACTTAACATTCGATTAAAAGCAGTAAATAGGATTGACATAAGGTTCCATTAGGGCCAGTCAACTCACATCAAGTCTGTATAACTATATAAGTCAAGACTAGTCTAGTAGTCATACAACCATAAATTCAGATAAGACCTGACTCAAGTTAACATACAAGTAGATAAGTTCACACTCCTACAAACGGATTATGAAAAAAATGTCCAAATAAAGTTCCTATTAAGGATTATTCGGGTGCAAAACACTAAAGCCAATTTCTTTGTTCTTATTCTTTAGGTTTCATATTAGGGTCACATCATCTGAAACCATCAGTTTTCATATTAGGGGCACTAATTTTTTGTATTGAATTTAGCTTTTGAGGAGTTGACACTTTCAGATACCGATAAAATTTATCATTAAAATAAGTAGCCGACCACATATTGTTGGTATTAACATTTAGGGGGTGTTTGGTAGGAGGGATTTGAGGGAGGAAATGGGACTTTGTTTTCAAAATATGTTCACCAGTTCAAGTCTTTGTTTGTTTAGAGGGAATGGGAATAGAGAATGGGAATAAAATAGGGTAAAGTCCCCAAGAAAAATGTCTAGGGGGAGGGGTGGTATTTGGGTTGAGACTTTGATTTTATCTCTTTCTTTCAAGTCCATACCATAACAAACAAAGGATGAGACTTTTTTATTTTCAAAGTCTCAACTTAAAAGTCCTATCTTAAAGTCTCACAAGTCACATTCCCTTATGTCAAACACCCCCTTAGTTAATTAAATAATAAAATGGGTGACAACAACAAAAAAAAAAAATAACATTCTATTACCTCAATGCAATAAGTGGTTCCAGCCTATGCAAGATTTGGAGGGGCCAGATGTACACAATCTTACCCTTTTTAGTGATAACGAAGAGGTAATTTCTGACTGACCCTTAATACCAAACATCATTGGCAACTTCAACTAAATACAAAATGCACATGATTTAAGGAGCCTTTTTAATATAGTCTCTTAGAATCCAAAATCAAAGAATTATAAATCTTTGGCCTATGCATATAGGGGAGATATAAGATTGGAGACATCAGCGCCAAGCCGCCAATAAGAAATTAGCTTCTTGCTACCACTTTGATTTCACCAAAAACTACGCGGAACGTAAAGAACTACTAATTTGGTTTTGAAATGTAGAATCAGCTATATTTTGGTTTACCAAAAGCTACTATTTCAAATTCTATTTTAAAATAGTGCTCTTCCATTAGAAATGTATCCAACACTAGATACCACTTGGATTCCAAGTGAAGAACTCAAACCTGATAAACGGTTTTTGAGGCCCGCTTCACTGTCACTTGCAGCTGTAGCAATGCATCCTCGACACGCATTCCACGGACCAAAGCAGCAACCAAATTTACCTTTTTAGGACTCTAGATTCAACAAGTTAAACAACACATAATTAAACAGACTGTAATAATAGACAGTTGGGACTATAAACAATAGTAATCTAATAGATAAAATGCACCCAAATATTTGTACATGGAATATGTTCAATATTAGTCACCAATAGGGATGGCAATGGGTCGGACTCGGCTCGAATTATACATACTCCGACTTTGCTCCGGATAACAGTCGGACTTTTGTTTTTAGTCCACCTCCACTCGGAGTCGGACTATGCATACTCCAAGTTTGCCCCGACTCGGACTCTCGGACCTCCAACGGAGTCGGATGCAGAGTCGGATTATTATCAAACAGTAACGTTATGATATTGCATTAATGATTTTAAAGCATACAAAATTAACAAAATATATTTTTCAAATTCAATTTAACAAAAAAATATGTACTTTAATTTGAATTCAATTTTAACAAGAGAAATAGTCCTAAAACTACAATTTAACAAAATTTTCTCGTATTTTGATTTGGCGTATTTAGTTTCTCTTGATTTCATTTGTCGTATCTTGATTCATTAATCTAAATAAAAATACCAATTAGTTTTTCAAAATCGGAAATTACAATTAGTATAAGAAAGAGCCTGAATTAGTCACATTTAGAGTTTTAAAGGAAACAAAAAATTAGTGTAAAAGTCAAATTCAAAGTCGGATGTCCTTCAGGGTCGGAGTGTCGGATTTTTAATAAGGTCCAACTGCGGTCCGTCTCAAACTCGGACTCGGAGCATAAAGTCGGAGTCGGAGTCGGATGACTTTTTCCTCGGACTCGAATCGAATTATTTTCCTTGGATCGAGTCGGACTAGGGTCAGATTCGGACTGAATTGCCATCCCTAGTCACCAAAGTAGTGAATCAAAACATTACATGAAATGTTACTAAGTACTAACCCAAGAATCATTTTTAAGAATGGAAATTTCCACCCAAGTAGCAGTACAAACAAGCTTACAAGGAATAGAGAGTTTAGAAAATCACTAATGCAAAAATTACCTGCTTTATTCCTTTCAAAATTGCTTGAACCTTTTCAGGCTTTGGTTTTACAGCCTTGTTTTCAGTCTGGCTTTCAGACTTCCCAGCTTTAGCAGCTGAAATTGGGATCAAAGGAGAAGAGATAGGAACTACATCGGAAGGCGAATCGGAAAGAACTCTTGATGTGGAAATCCCCTGAGAGTATAATGGAGAAACCAAATGAGTCACAATTTCTACAGTAATCAATTGACATCTAATAAAGCATTATAAGCGTAACAAACGTCAAAGTATCACCAAGACCATCTTACAAATATTGTGTGTTAATTGTGTGATACACAATCGTAATGTGAGTATTTAAAGCCAACAATCCCCTCTATTTTTACTCCACAAAACTATACCAGTCTAAGGTGTAAATATATCAACCGAAGAACTGTAGAATACTAAGCAAGCACTCAACGTTTCAAAAGCTCTATCATATGTCAAACAGTTATACCAAGTAACATAAAAATTTATATTGCAAATCTACTAGAAAAAAAAATCTGCGACTCAACGAAGAGAATATCAGGAAGCTTCTAATGAAATGGTATATGAATAAGATACAGACAATGAAAATTCAAGCAACTTTGTTTAACTATGTCTATGAACATGTTAAGTACAAAAATTGCATTGTCATAACAGCAAGGCCATGAATATATTTTTTAGTCACCAAAGAGAGGACAGCAGAACAGAACATTAATCATCAGTTGTTTGATTTGACAAATGAAACTGTTTGTATATTTTATAAATATTTTGACAAATGTAATGTTGTATAGAATATTGTACTTAGCACATAAAACATTTTAAGTGTTGTCCGAAAACATAGATCTATTTTGATCGCACGGTTCAAAGTTCTAATCATGTACACAATCACGTCTTCCCAATCTTGCGAATGGAAGGTTGTTCACAAATTCATTGATACTAGCATTATGTTTCAACGGAAGTTTTCAGAGAGCACAGTCGAATGGGATTTCGAAATTTTGGATAGTCACATATTAAAAACATGAAGAGCCAATGAATCTATCTTTGATAGAGGAGGTAAAAACTAGAAGCAACAGAAACATGCTAAGATCGTGTATTTTGACATTTGGCTTTGAAATCTCTTCATCTTGTTGAGCATAACTTTCTCTTCATTTATTATCCATTTTGTTATTACTATTCAAACCAATTTATATCTATATAGCCTCTTCTCCTTTCATCTCTCATACTCCAAAACTCTTTTGATATAAATATCTATTTAAAGCCAAATACATTAGCAAAGAGCACCACCATAGTAAAATTTTAAGTCACCAATTATCCTGTTGCCCCTCCATGAAAAGCAACTACACCAATCTAAGGTACATATGTACCAAACAAAAGCCTGTTGATTGCTAATCAAGGATACATTTCATAAATGCTTGTCCATCATCTTCTAAAGACCCTTGACCATAAATCAAACAGTGTGAAAAAATAGCAGAGATGTTCTAATTCTAGTGTCTATGAAACGCTAACTATATGAAATATAATTCTGGTGTGAAGGATAATATATGCCATAACCCTCAGTCTCAATTCCAAATACCATCCCTCTCTAAGATATTTTTGTAGGACTATAGCTTTCTAAATTCCCATTCCTCAACCTCAGCAAAGTCTCATTCCCTAAAAAAAAACAAGAGACTTTTGACTCCCAACCTTGATGTAGTCCTTCAAAACATAGACCAAGTAAATGTGAGCAACCCCTTATCAAGTACTTTATCTAGTGCCCGACAAATCAAGACGTAATTTCACCTGTTTCAATACGTATTTCACCAAAAAAAAGTGCCTAATATTCGATTGTTATAATTCATAATTCACCAAAAGTAGACTATAATATTTGCTTGTTTCAATTCGTAATCACGGAAAGTGGCCTAATGCTCACTAGTTCCGATTCACAAGTTGCAGGAGATCAGTAAATTAGGGAAGACACCTTCACTTGTTTCAATTAACAAAGGCTAAAACACACAATAAACCATGAACATTGAACAGAACCTACAACACATAAAACAAAAAAAAAGCTTACGAATTGTTGGAAGTACTGATATAAAGGTCTCTGGATGTTTGCAGAAGACAATTTCAATGCCCTAGATTCTCCTGAAATAACAAAACCCGTAAATCATAAAGTATCACTTATCAAGAACAATACTTAACAATCAAACAAACAGTCGTCTCAACAAAATTGATTTCCGAAATGAAAAGGTATAGCTCAATAAGTAAAAATTAATGAGAATGAATATCAAACTGACCAAATTTAAGAATAGGTGCAGTATGAAGATCCCTAGAACTTCCATTTGTGATTACATTTCGCTCCAATTTTTTCCCAAAAACATTAAGCAAACATCGCAAATTGTTTTTCCACCACATATTGTATTGCCCAACAAATTAGGTTTACTTTAAACCATAGATTTGCGGTTTTTGAGGCAGTGTAGCTTGCAGTCGAGAGCAGAAGAACCCAGGAAGGTTTTGTGAGGGAGTCGATGAAGAAAAGTTCGGTCTAATTGTATAAGCCCTACAACGAAAAACTAAGGAAAATAGTAAAACTAACATGGAGATCAAAAACAGAAAAATAACATCTATATAACAAAAATAACAGAAAAATACTAAGGAAATCTATATACAAAACGAATACAAAACGAAATCAGCAAAACTAGGAACTAACTAACATCTACTAACAAATACAAAACGAAATCTATATACTAAGGAAAACAGAAAAATATCATCTATATAACAAAATAAATCTACAAAACAACAAAAAATGGAGATCGAAAAATACTAAGGAAATCTATATACAAAACGAATACAAAATGAAATCAGCAAAACTAGGAACTAACTAACATCTACTAACAAATACAAAACGAAATCTATCATAAACTATACTAAAACAATATGTTAATGTGACACGTGTCACTACCACAATGATTCGTTTCCCGCCGAAAGGACTTCTCTAAAAACTTATTCAGCGCATTTATCACAATTATTACAATCGCATTTATCACAATTATTACAATTGCCTTCAAATATGTTTATTGTCATATTACAATTATTACACGAATTATTACAATGGCCCGTAAATAAGTTTCTTGCTATATTACAATTATTACAATTGCCCACAAATAAATCATCTTACCTGACCAAAATCATGCTTTTTTTCATCATTGTGTATTAATTAAATCTCATATTTGAATTAGATGTTTTCAAACTTTTGAGTATTAATTAAATCTCTTATTCTTAAATTTCTATATATTAACATAACTCATATGACTATCAAAAACACAGTAACCAAACACACTTCATTAGCATAAAACAATGATAAACAATTTTTATTTGTTTTTGAGTATTAACAATGATAAACAATTTTTATTTTTTAGCAACCAAAAAACAAAAAGATAAAAGTGAACTTACATATGATTTTCTAGATCAAAAAGGCAAAGAGTACTTCTTCAAAAATATCTTCAAAAGTTTCAATTATTAGGTTATACAGAGCGCATCTTCAATCAGATTATAAAACATTGAAAATCTTAACTGATTTTGTTGTTTTTAAAAGAAATTGGTTTCAATTAACCGATTAGAATCAAATTAAAGACAAAACCATAGAATAAGAAATTTAGAGAGAGATGAAGATTTGATTGAGTTATCCCAAAGAAATTGGTTTCAAATAACCCTAACCGATTATAATCAAATTAAAAGACAAAACAATAGAATAAGAAATTTAGAGAGTGAGAGAGAGAAAAAGGGTTTTTGACAAACCTGTGTCTGTACTCTAATGTCGAAAACCAGATGAAGATTTGATTGAGTTAAATAAATAGACTGAAGACGAGAATAAGTAAGGTTTTCATTGGGTCTATTATATGATGGCCCAAGTTTTCCATACTTCATTTAGCCCATTCTAAATAATGTAGTTATGGTGAGACAATTTTAATTAGAGTGATTGAATGTACATTTTGGAATAGTTTGGTTGACGTATAAATTTAATTCCTATGGGATGTTGTGATTCATTGGAATTTAATTCATTGGAAGTAATTCATGGGAATTATTAATGACTAAGGGGGTATATGGTAACCTAATCCCTATGTCTCATACAAATTAACTTCTCTTGGATTTTATAATTCCTAGGAATTTAAGATTTTTTGGCAACGAAACAAATTAGAATAATACCATTTCCTATAAACTTAAAATTAGAATAAAGGATTTCCAAAAAAAAAAAATTAGAATAAAGGGTTATGGAAGGGTTGACAATAGATATTTTCATTTCCTTAGAAATAATTCATGGGAATTGTTAATAACTAAGGGGTATATGATAAACTAATTCCTATGTCTCATAGAAATTAATTTCGCTTGGATTTTATAATTCCTAGGAATTTAAGATTTTTTGGCAACGAAACAAATTAGAATAATACCATTTCTTAGGAACTTAAAATTCCAAGGGTAATAAATCTAAAGTGATTAATTATAAATTTAAAGTAATCACTCACAATTTAAAGTTTGACACTTCACTTACTAGAGGGTCTTTTTAGTAACAACAACAACAGTGTTCATACTCATTATTCAAATAGTTTTATTTTGAGTTCGTCAGACCATATAGGTAAGGCTGCAAATACTGGTGAGGATTAGGGATACACGGAATCTATGACCATGTCATTTCTTGAAAACAAGTCTGTAACACCCCTGAATTTCCGACCCCTTATACGAAACCAAAACCGCAAAGGATGGGAGGAAATTCGGATGTTACATAAAGATAAAATAAATAAAAGACAAAATATATACATAAATCTTATAAATTTGAGTAAAAATTTCGGCAGCATATTTGCTAAAAAAAACGAATCATACAATACTATAATTTTGTTGTTAAATGACAAATGGCAATCTAAGAGCCATTTGCCAATTAATGCAACAAAATTAATGGTCTTTAATTATAGATGGAAACATGCAATCTCAATATTTTCATTAAATGCTTTTAAAAATTGAAATTAATAAAATTATTGCAATAATAGTTTCTTCTTCTTTTGAAAATATTATGAGGTACTAAAAAAATCTAAAATTTTCCTTTAATACAAAAAATAATGGGATTGTTAGGAAATTTATAAAAATAATTACAACATGCATTATTACAATCAAAGTAATTAGATTGTTACTTTAATAAAAAAATATTAGATTTTAATATTTTCCTCTAATACAATATATTGTACAGTCAATCATATCATACAATACTATAATTTTGCTGTTAAATGAAAAGTGACAATCTAATAGCCTTTTGCCAATTAATGCAGCAAAATTAATGATCATTTAATTATAAATAGAAACATGCATAGAATCTCAATATTTTCATTATATATAAAATGCTTTTACAATTTAAAATTAATAAAATTATTGCAATAACAGTTTCTTATTCTTAAGAAAATATTATGAGGTACTACAAAAATCCAAAATTTTCCTTTAATACAAAAAATAATGGGATTGTTAGGAAATTTATAAAAAAAATTACAATATACATTATTACAATCAAAGTAATTATATTGTTATTTTAATAAAAAATATTAAATTTTAATATTTTCCTCTAATACTATATTGTACAGTCAAAATAATTAATTTTTCAGTAATATTAAAAAATATTTTTGTAATGACATTATATTATTCCATCCAAAATGGATTGAGTTTTTATGTTGTTATATTAATTTAAATATATATTATTATTATATTTTTTTAATATTATAATTTTATAATATTATTCAATTTTTTTGATTACTTTATTACTCTTTTATTTAATTATTTAGTGAGTGAGCATGACGTTATATTAATATTACTTTTTTAACAATTATAATTTCATAATAATGATATGCAAATTTTTTTGATTATTTTTGATTATTTTTTAATTTAATTAATTATTGTGCCATTATATTCTTATAAACAATTTGAATATATTATTAAAAATTTTTTATTGAACTATAATTTCATAATGATAACATGCAATTGCACAATTACTTAAATTTTATGTTTTTAAAAAAATCTACTCTACAAATTTCGTGCAATGCACGGGGTTTATACTAGTATGTGATAAAACAAACAACATAATAACAACATTAACTAATCTAAGACATCATTGCCCTTAAAATCTCACACCACGGCGGAATGATTCATCGCCGGCTCCTCTAATCAACATGCCAAGCATGGATCGTGATTCCAGTATTGACGCTTGAGTTTTAAAAGGAACAAAACGCTTTAAAAACATACAAAACCATAAATTACTCAGCGGAATTATGAAAATACAACAAAGGACATAATGCCTCTACCAAAAACATATACAATCCAAAGTTTATAAAAGACATGAAAGAGTTATGAAGACAAAAGATCAATGCATAACTCGCGTTATGCTTCGCACTCATCACTCTCCCCCAAAACAACGCAAAACAAGCTCCAATACCTGTTACACCTATCTAGGATGTTCCCGCTGCTCAACATCAGACCATAAGCCAAATGTATCATAGCAGGAGCATCATAGAAAGTGATAATAAAACAAACATAAACACAAACATAGACACGTCAGTAACAACAACAAATATAATAAGGTCAATAGACTAGCTAACATTATATTATATAATTGTATAAAGATAATATCGTAAAACAGAAAGCATAACTAGTTTCTATTTATCATCCGTCTATATTTCTTGATCTCAATTCTTCTTTTCCATCACGAACCATGTTTTCATGGGTGGAATGTATATCTTGACACTCCTCTTCTCAAAACCATAACATCTCTATAAGACACATGTGATATCAACTTAACCAAGGGCGTTAACTAAGTACATGACGCCTCATGATAAAGAATGGCTTTACGATGCTTGTCTACCTTAAAGTCAATGTGATCATAATATACCTTTGAGATTCCTAACTCCCGTGGTTTAGCTCAGCTTAGGCATAACTTCCTATAAAGGAATACCCTTGGGGTTTGCAAGACCCACGAGTATCTCAACTATAAACCATTTTTCAATAAATAAACTTCTTTTAATGAGAACCTTGGGGATTGCAAGACCCACCAGTAACTCAAATATACTCTTTAAATCAATGAGAACCATGGGGTTTGCAAGACCCACCGGTAACTCAAATATACTTTTGCTATTGATGAGAACCATGGGGCATGCAAGGCCCACCGGTAACTCACATATACTTTTGCTATCAATGAGAACCATGAGGCTTGCAAGGCCCACCGGTAACTCACATATACTTTTTCTATCAATGAGAACCATGGGGCTTGCAAGGCCCATCGGTAACTCACATATAGTTTTGCTATCAATGAGAACCATGGGGCTTGCAAGGCCCACTGGTAACTCACATATACTTTTGCTATCAATGAGAACCATGGGGCTTTCAAGGCCCACCGGTAACTCACATATAATTTTGCTAACAATAAGAACCATGGGGCTTGCAAGGCCCACCGGTAACTTACGTATACTAAAACTCATATATAAAGGATCATTCTGACTCCAAGTAAACATAATGAAATTCCATCAATAAAGGAATTGTGTTTATCATCTAATAATACCTTTGTTCTTCGCGTCTATATCATTCTAAGTTCAAGAGATACGCAATCGATAGCTATTCATGTATAAGGCTTACTCCGGTACTTCATATTTATAATACATGATAATACTTTGAAACATAAACATATAAGAGTTTGTTACCGCGTGTACGTACCTGTAATTGCAACTGCAAGGCAAAAGTTATCACAACCAAGGTTCTTAAGCTTCTTTTATGAACTGAGCACCTATGCACGTTCAAAGTATGACTAATAAGTCTACCAAACCTCATATACCTCTATTACCATTAGAGCGAGTTCTAAATCATGCTATTAAGCTAATTAGCCAAAAGCAACGGTTTCAATTCTAGGTTTGCTTACTACTACACCAATAATTCTAATCTAATCACAACATACACTTTTCACAAGATATTTACAATAAGGTATGTTCTAAGGAACAAAACTTAACTATATATATTGCATTGTCATATTATTATGAAGTAGTAGACATAAGAATGAATAAAATAATGTATTACACACGATTGAGACAATACCCACGGTAGTAAGCTAGTAATGACATGGAATCCATTTCACCACATTATTCAAGGTTCATAGAGACTACAAGAAATTACTTATATCACTCACAACATCAAGAATCCCTTTTCTTTGTACTAAGACCATACAACATACAACAACGATTAGTTTAAGTAATAATAACAATTAATTTAATTCTCAAGTGCAATGAAAACAATGTCAATTCATAACAACAATCGCAAAAGCCCATTAACAACTCTTAGCAATCAATGAAAATTAATTGACAACCATTATTAACAAACACCTCTTAATGGCATTAACAACATAAACCACCATGAACAAAAATAATAATGATAATTAACAATCACTCTTGTGAACAAGAATCATAACCATTACTAATAACTAATACTACCACCATTCATCAATAATGTCACATACACAAACCTTACACGAGATTTTCAATTAATAAAACACCATCCAAACCATAAAAGTAGTACATACTACTTTTAAATTCATCCTTATATCAACCCTAACTTATTCAAGTTCAAATCACAATTTCTTATACTTACCCACTTTAAATTCTATCAAGATATAACTTAATTTAAGCTAAGTATCATGATTTACCCAAAATACTACTTTTAAATTCACCATAATATAAACCCTAACTTGTCTATTTTCAAATCACCACAATAATCAAACCCATAACAAAAATTCAAGACATCATACTCAAATTTAACAAGTATAAACTCTAAATAACAAGAAACTAAATATCAAAAACATACAAAATTAAATTGGGTAAGAGATCACTCACAAAGGATTGATAAGATGATGGAAAAAGTAGAAAGCTTTAAGCCATGTGAGAGGGGTGCCAGCGGCTGTCGGCTGGTGGTGGTTGCCGGAAGTGTCGGCTGGCGGCAGCTTCTAAGATGGTGGTGGGTGTTCTTGGTGTTGAGGAAGGGAGGTGAAGAAGAAAGAGAGAAAGATGGAAAATGAGGAGTATGGGTTCTTATTTATTTCTTTATTATTATTATTATTATTATTATTATTATTATTATTATTATTATTATTATTATTATTATTTTCTTTTCTCTTTTTTTCTTAATTCAACATCCTAACTCATCTATAAAACCACATATTTACTTACAAGCCCAATTTAAGACGACTTTCAATATTCTAGTAAAAAGCTAAATTACAAGTATAAGTTTAATTTGAATATCTTTTTTTTTTGAGTAATATTAAATATACTCTTAATATAAATATGTAGACCATATAGATATATAAATAATCCATATAAACTAATTCACAATAATTATTAAAATAAAACAAATCTCTAAAAATCATTATTTCAAATAAATAACGACGTAATAAAATGACGGGGTGTTACAAAGTCTGTGTAGACCATGAGGGATTCGAATAGCTAGCCACTGCTCCATAAACTGCAAACAATGTATGCTGAAAGTACATTGAACAAAGATATGATCATTGATCAATAGACTCGGGTGCAGCATTGCACATTGGGCAAACGTACACCCATTTAAACTTAATTTATCTATGGTTCTGCCTGCACATCCACTCACTTAATTGAAGCTTTACATATCAGAGCATCTTCAGAGCCCAACTACCCTTCGTGTCACAGATATGTCAGGTAAGCTTGCCCACTAAATTCCATACATCAAGGTTTCGGATCCTTAGGTCACTACTCTTCGGTTAGCAGACCTTAGACCAACTGACGTTACCTCCAAAACTTTTGGTAAAATCATCGTGCCATAAAAAAGACCGACAAGATACTATTATTATTATTATTATTATTATTATTATTATTATTATTATTATTATTATTATTATTATTATTGTTATGTTTTGGTAAGGTAAATTTTATATTATTATTGTTATTGTTATTATTATTATTATTATTATTATTATTATTATTATTATTATTATTATTATTATTATTATTATTATTATTATTATTATTATTATTATTATTATTATTATTATTATTATTATTATTATTATTTTGGTAAAGTAAGTATTATAAAATGCCAGAGAAAATGATAGCCGAAGCTTACAAAGGTCCAAGAGACTGAGAAGACTAACCGACCTAAGCATCTTAGGGACAGGCCCCTCGTCATTCGCTAGGCCAGGAAAGACAACTCCAAAAAGAGAACGCATCTCCTAGTCTATACAGTGATGATATACCCACTGAGGAGTTACAAAGACTACTCAAATCATACTACACCTATGCAAAAATTAGAATTTATACATTCAAAGTTCTAAAGACTTGTACAATCCAGGGGGCAGCAGCTCTATCATGATAGACAAACGCTATGTAGGAGGATGCCAAAAGTAGATCTCGACCAAGGCCTATGAGGAAGCACAATACGAGTGCCCAAGGTGCATCAAAACCAAAGTTCCAGTATCAGGACCATATTCGAGTCGTACAAGTAGCAGATTCACTTTCCTTGACTAGAACCAAATTCCAGAAGCAGGACCCTATAATACATTCAATATGTACCTAATTCCATAACCAGTTGGTACCCATATGGGAGGAAGCCAAAACCAGTAATGACAAACTTTATCAACACCACATACTCACTAATTCAAAGACATTAGAAGATCAATCTATAGCTGCGATTTTCGTCCAGAAATTAAAGGTTACTAACCCAAAACGCGTGACTTCATCGAAGACCATACCAACAAGCATAGCTAACATCATGCCATACTAGTTCCTAAACAAAAACCAAAATGGCCATAGGATGCCACATCCGAACAGTAAATCAGGCAGTCACAGTCAAGCATTCCATGCCCAGCAGCGATCAGGTAGCTGTGTCTTATGTCAAGGTATTTTGTCCATAGTCTTGGCCTGTCCTCGTCAAGTATCCAGCTTCAGGCAGAGGAGGTGGGGACAAACTTCCCACTATGCTACCTCTCTAGTATCTGGTGACCCCGAGAGCAGGCCCATAATGGACAAAGGACCAACCTCTAATTCAGGAGGATAACATCCTCAATTACACACCAGAATCTAAGGCAAGGGCTAAGACCTAGATCAATAGCCAAAGAGATAAGAGTAGTAAACATAATTTGCTACCCTCCGACACAAAACTGCTTAGCAGTTCATACAACCTAGCAACTGAGCAGGACAGAAACAAAACCTAGAACTCTTAATCGAGTTGGGTATTAGGTACCCAAAAAACGAAAATTTGAAGTAAGTTCATCTACAACCTCATGAAACCATACAAAACCAGCCCTAAAATACTCTAGATTGGGACCAAACAAGGTATTGATTCCAACTACATCCAACAGACAGTTGAGAACAAATAGTTAGATACCTTACATGCCTCAAGTTGCATCTGGGCATTCGTAACATGCTGGACGAACCGGCCTTGAATATATATCCCCCAAAACAATTGGGGATTAAACATGAGACTATTCGAATCTCATCTTAGGATATGAGAGATTTGAACTTGTGGATTGGGATAAATCTTGCTAGGATTCCTCAACATGAGCGATAAACTTGACTATAAGCTCTACCTAAAGCCGTCATGCAATCCGCATGGATTGCCACCGGTGATATAGGCTTAGGTAACAAAGGTATCTCAAACATGAGATTCCTCAACCACTCTGCTTCACTTGCTGCTGAAGCCAAAGCGATAAACTCAGCTGACATCGTAGAGTCGGCTATACATGTTTGTTTCTTAGAGGACCAAGAAATGGCACCTCCCCCATAAACAAACACCCATCCACTAGTAGAAGAGTTATCCTCTTCATTAGTGATCCAACTAGCGTCAGAATAACCTTCTAGAATAGGAGGTTCTCCGCTATACGCAATACCATAATCCTTGGTACGCAACAAGTATCTTAATACTCTTCTTATCGCCATCCAATGATGGGGACCTGGGTTACTAGTAAATCTACTAAGTTTACCCACCGCAAATGCTATGTCAGGCCTTGTACTAGTCATAGCATACATCAAAGATCCTATAACCTTTGAATACTCCAATTGCGAAATTGGTTGACCGGTATGTTTAGCAAATTTCATACCCGGTTCCATGGGAGTAGAGACCGGCGCTTTATCAAGCATATTACACCGCTTAAGTATCTTCTCAACATAGTGAGCCTGACTTAACTTAATACGGTTCCCTTGCCTTATGATCTTAATGCCTAAGATCACATCTGCCTCCCCCATATCCTTCATCTGAAAGGATCTAGACAAAAAGTCTTTTGTCTCTTGAACTTGTGCTTTACAAGTCCCAAAGATAAGCATGTCATCAACGTATAGGCAAATGATAACGCCATTACCATGGCTATCATACTTGCTATACACACACTTATCGGCTTGATTCAGTTTGAATCCAAAGGACAAAATAGTTTCATCAAATTTTTGATGCCACTGTTTAGGTGCTTGTTTAAGTCCATACAAGGACTTGACAAGTTTACACACCTTTTGCTCTTGTCCTTTCAAAACAAACCCTTCGGGTTGTTTCATATAAACCTCCTCATCTAATTCCCCATATAGAAATGCGGTTTTAACATCCATTTGATGTATTTCTAGATGATAGACCGTAGCTAACGCTACCAATAACCGAATAGTGGTTATTCTTGCAACCGGTGCATATGTATCGAAATGATCGATACCGTGCTTTTGTCTAAAGCCTTGAGCCACTAAACGGGCTTTGAATTTATCAATAGTACCGTCGATTTTCATTTTCTTTCTGAAAATCCACTTGCAACCGATTGGTTTACAAGTCGGAGGAAGATCCACTAACACCCAAGTGTTATTTCCCATGATGGATTGCATCTCATCATCGATAGCCTCTTTCCAAAAGGCGCTATCATGTGATGCTATAACATCACTATAAGTCAATGGGTCACCTTCCACATTATACAAATATGGAACGCTAGAAGATACTTTGCTTCTATCACCTTCAACCAAGTATACTTGGAAATCTGGTCCAAAGCTCTTCGCTTTCCGTTGTCTCTTACTCCGTTTAGTAATAGGATCAACTAAATCAAGTTCACCTAGTTGTTGACTTTCATCAACATCTAGAAGTGAACTTTGTTGACTATCATCAACACTTTCATTGGTACAACTTTGTAGATTTCTTTGTCTACTCAATGATGAAAATCTATTTTCATCAAAAATGGCATCTCTTGACTCTATAATCGAATGAATCGATATATAGTCATTTTGTTCTATAACATAGAACCTATAGGTTTTGCTATGAATAGCATAGCCTATAAAGATGCACTCAAGCCCACGTTCACCGAGCTTCTTTTTCTTGTTGTCGGGCACTCTTACAATGGCCCTACAACCCCAAACCTTAAGATAACTTAAGTTTGGTTTCTTTTTGTACCAAAGTTCATAAGGAGTTTCCTTATTCGTTCTCATTGGAACTCGGTTAAGAATGTGACAAGCCGTCAACATTGCTTCACCCCAAAATCCATCACTCAAACCCGAGTAGGATAACATGGAATTAACCATCTCTTGTAGAGTACGATTTTTCCTCTCCGCCACACCATTTGATTGTGGTGCATACCCGGCGGTAGCTTCATGAATTATACCCATCGAATTAAAATAAAGCGGATCATAATATTCACCTCCTTTATCGGTTCTTAACCTTTTAAGTTTACTACCAATTTGTAATTCTACTTCTTGTTTGTAAATCTTAAAATGTTCAAGAGCCTCATCTTTTGTATGCAAAAGATAAACATAACAAAACTTTGAGAAATCATCGATAAAAGTGATTACATACTTTTTATTTCCCAAAGATGGTGTACTATGAAAATCACAAAGATCACTATGGATTAACTCCAATATTTCGGTTTTCCTTTCAACACTTTTAAAAGGTGTTCTAGTGATCTTATTTAGCATGCACGTTTTGCAATTTTTAGACATTTTAATACACATAGGAATTAAATCATGCTTAGACATAAATGAAATTTTATCAAAATTTACATGTCCTAGTCTAACATGCCACAAGTAATGTAAATCATCATTTTCATTCAAAGAAGAAACATTACAAATAGAGTTTTTATTCATATCTAAAGATAACTTAAACAAACTATTACATAAATAAGCTCTTCCAATAAACAAATTATTTTTAGAGATAATGCACCTATCGGCTTCAAACACAAGTTTGTAGCCTAATCGATTCAAAATAGGACCCGAGACTAAGTTTCTACCTATTTCGGGTGTGTAATACACATCTCTTAATACTAAAAGATTCCCCGAAGTAAACAACAATTCAACTTGTCCTTTTCCTTGGACCTTGATAGGTGCATTGTTCCCCATGAAGAGATGCTCCCCATCAACAACCTTGTTAAAGGTTTTGAACCATTGCGTAGAATTACAAACATGTCTCGATGCCCCCGAATCGATCCACCAAGCCATAGAATCATCCTGCAACACACTAATATTAGTATTCATATTTGAAAGACTCATATTAGAATTTTCATCAAAAGTTGCAAGATTACCTTGAGTGGATGGTCCCTTGCTTGTAGAAGCTTGACCATTCCCCTTGGATTTCTTTTGCTTGTTCTTCAAGACGAAGCAATTTTTCCTTCGGTGCCCGGGTTTTCCACACTCCCAACATACCTTTTCGGTATTGGGAATAGTAGCTTTCCCCTTTGAAGAGTCATTTCTCTTCCTTTTATCTCCGGGACGGGATTGTGGTTTCCCTTCCCCAACCATGTTAATTGTTGGTACATTAGGATTATCATCCTTCCGGTTTTCATGAACCCGAATGCTAGACTCAACAATAATATGTTGTCCAAGATCGGAGAGTGTAATCTCCTCTATTTTATGCTTAAGAGCATGTCTAACATCCCTCCAAGAAGGAGGCAATTTGTCTATTATGCTTGAAACCAAAAACACTTCATCAATTTCAATTTTATGTAATTTAAGATTAGCATGCATTCTTTGCAACTCATAAAATTGATCTATAATAGGGCGATCTTCTACCATTTTGTAAGAATTAAAATTACTTACTAGAAATTTCTTGGAGCTAGCATCCTCGGCCATATATTTATTCTCCAAGGCATCCCACAACTCCTTTGCGGAATCATGATATTGGTAGATATCAAACAAAGCCTCTTGCATACCATTAAGAATATGTCCCCGGCAAATGAAATCATCATTGTCCCATTTGGACCTCTTACGATTTTGTTCAAGGACCTCCGTTTCCGGATCATCCTCCTTAGGAGCATCCGGTTTGGGTGAGCTTATGACATAAGCCACATTCAAAGTAGTGAGCATAAACATCATCTTCTTTTGCCAACGTCTAAAATCGACGCCGACAAACTTCTCTAACTTAGCAAAGTTAGATGTGAAATCTTTCATTGATGCCATCGATGAAGAGAAGTTTATCACAAAAGATTATTAGGGAACTAAATAATGAATTACAAATTACAACTCGGGAATTTGTAACAACCCCTTTGTGTGATGACAATATTGAAATTACAAGATGATAAAGCAATAAACTTATTGAAGATAATTGTGTAACGACAACCGTTACCCGGAAACTTGATACGTGTTGAAGGCGTGTGCTCACTATCCTTTTGTGATATTTCCCCCACAAAGGTACTTGGGTTTGATGTTTGGAAATTCACAACGAGATACAATCAACAACAATACACCTCTAGTACTCAAGGTATATTACTTAAGAACAATGTGTTTGAGAAATTATAAGTAATGGAATGCACAAACAAAAGTTAATTACTCCTTTGTATGCACTAAAAAAAATGAGAGAATGCTTATAATTTCAGAAGAAGAGTATGAAAAGATGTGTTCAACTCAAGAGCCAAGGATCTCTATTTATACTCAAAGGAGTATAGGAGGACCCTTTCATCATAATCACCCAATTGATTATGATTCAATGCAATCATAATCATCCAATTCAATATTGCTAATGAATTAGCATTACTAACCTTCATAATCTCAGAGATTATGAGAATTAAGAAGGAATCCTAGGCATTAATCACAAAGAAAACGGGAAGAAAAGCAACGATCACCTTGGAGCACTGATCGCCGAGTCGGCGACGAGTCCAAAGAAGGGACCGCCGACTCGGCGCAAGCCTTCTGACCAAATACTCGTTTTCCAGTAGCCAAAAGCCGACTCGGCTGTGGCTACACAAGGGGGATCGCCGAGTCGGCTTTTGGCCACAGTCTTGATCCCCCTTTTCCTTTGTTTCATTTGTTTAATAAACAACTTAAATGCCTTTTCGGACCACGTAATTAACACGTATTTGTCCCACTATTTAAGAATAGCTTTAAGTAATATTACGGACTTATATTGTCCCACTACCTTAGTAGTACTTGGTGATTATATTCAGGATTATTATTTATTATACACTAAATGTTCAACAGCGGGTGGGGAAGGTGGTCGTGTCCTGCTGCCGGCTGCTTGGTGTGGTGCTCGTGGTGGCTCAAAACAGCGGGAAGGTGGTGGAGGTCATGGTGGTTGTGGAGTTAGGGTGAATGTGAGGGAGAGAAAGAAGAGGAAGCCTAAGGGAGGAAAAAGATGGTAAATGACGGCTCCCTCTCAAAACAAATGGGGTTTTAATTTTCAAAAGCTAAACCCTACCCATAATTACTTTGGGCTATTCTATTCACGAGGCCCATAAATATTAACTCGAATACTTAGAATTGAAACTTCGTTTGGCTCGAATTTAAGAACGAAACTATTACGATTATTATTAACTTATTTAATTTTTATTAAGTAATAATATCCCATATAATTAAACATGTTCATCGCTTTGTTAATACATATTTATGGGGTCAAAATATTAAATTTTCGATGTTTAATAATAATGTAAAAATAAATTATCTTTAATCGCAATCATACAATACATTAATTTTACTGTATAGTGATAGAATGATTTGAGTGAAGGAGAGCTTGACACGTGTAATTATTCTATTGGGTAGGAGTGTTTATATTTATGGCAGTAAGCAACTTACTAATTGATTGATTTATATTTACGGAATGAGTTTTGACCAATAATAATGAGTATGACCTGAAATTAATATATTCAGACAATCATAACATAATCGCATAATGATTATTTTCAATACAATATGTATTTATATTTTCAATTATATTTATGGCATTAACAGTAAATATAGTGATTTTAACCAGCCATTATTTTCAATGATACACTATATTAATTTTATTGTATAGTATAGAAAAATATGATTGAATGTGAGAGTGACAAGTGTAATTTTTTTATTGGCCGGTATTTATGGCAGGATTATTTATGGCCAGGCATTTAAATACAGCAGAATTATTTATGACCAGGGATATTTTTAATGTATAGTATAGTAATTATTTTACTATATGACAATAATAACAATGAGATCAAGAATTTTGACCAGTAATTATTTTATTTATGGCAATAATAGTATAGTGATTATTTTATTTATGACTAGGGATTTTGACAATTGAGACAAAATTTCTTCAATTTTAAAACGGCATGATTATTTATGACCAGGGATTTTTATGATTATTATAGTAATTATTTTATTGGCCATTATTTATGGCATGAACATATATGGCAAGAATAAAATTGAATACATTACACATTTGACAATTTTTAAATACAACAGATTATCATAATACCGCAGATTATTATATGGCAAGAATAAATATTTTATTTGCCAGTATTTATGGCAAGAATAAAATTGCATACATTACAATTTTGATAATTTTTAAATGCCGCATATTATTATATTTATGACTAAATATTTTATTAGTCGGTATTTATGACAGGAGAATATATGGCAAGAATAAATTTGCATGCTTTACAAATTTGAGAATTTTATTATTTACAGAAATAAAAATCGGTTTTACTACAATGGCATGAACAACAGTATAAAAGCATCTTTTGATCAACTTATACCATTTTGTGTTATTTTATATTTAATTCATTTTATAATTACAATGTATGTATGTAAATAATTTATCACGCATCTTTATTTAATATTTTCGTTCGTATAAAATTCCACTAAAATATCAATGTATTAAAAAATCCGTGCATTGCACGGGATTCTATCCTAGTTTAAATTATAATTAATTAACATGGAATTTGTGGGGTGTTACAAACCTGCTACCCACGAAATTCTGAAAACTGCTACCCATTGTTGCTCTTCTTCAAGTTCTGAAAACCTTCGAAATTCTCAAACCCACGAAATTCTCAAACCTGCTACCCACGAAATTCTGAAAAACCCACGAAAAACTTGCTCTTCTTGAAGTTCTGCTCTTCTTCTCAAACCCACGAAAACCTTCGAAATTCTTGCTCTTCTCAAACCTGCTCTTCTTCTCAAACCCACGAAAAACCCACAAAATTTGGGCTTGATTCTTGCTATTCTTCAAGATATACCCATTGTTGTTCAAGCTTCATTAGTTTATTTTTGGGCTTAGTTTTTTTATACTAAATTTAATTTTTTTTCATTGTATAGGTTATACACAACCCACCATTGTTGTCTTCTTCTTCAAGTTCTCAAATCTACGAAAAATTCAAGGTATTTTTTCATTCTAGATTTTTTTAATTAGGTTTAAATTTATCAAAATTGATGAATGTGTATGTAGTTGTTAATTTTAAATTTATAGTATGTAAATTAGGTTTAATTAGGGTTGTTTATGGTTATATGAATGAGTTGGTTGATGTTGATTATTGATAAATTTGGTTGTAGTAGTGGTTTTTAAGTTTTAAATTAGGTTTAATTATGGTTGTGGATTATTGATAAATTTATCATAATTTATGAATGTGTATGTATGTTTTGTTATATTTTTAGGTAATTATTTTATTTTAATTATGAATGTGTATGTATGTAGTTGTGGTTTTTAAGTTTTAAATTTTTCATAACTTATTTTATGAATGTTGTACATGTATGTTTGGTTATATAAAATTAGAATATAAATTATAAAGTATGAAGTTGTACAATGTAGTGCATAAATAAAATTAGTATCTTTGGTATAAATAAGTATACATTTTAAGGGTTGAATATGCTTGGTATAAATATGTATAACATTTTTAGGGTTGAATATATTTGGTATAAATAAGTATATATGTGTATTAATTTTGTTTTGAATTAAATAATCACACTTAGGATGACAAAAGATCGTTCTTGGATGTATGGAAGCATTGAATCGTCAGAATTTATTGATGGCGTATTAGAATTCTGTAGTGTTGCAGTTGAACATCAAGTTTGGACGGGGGGAGTTGGTTTTTATTGCCCATGTGTCAATTGTGGCAATGTATCAAAGGTAGATAGTGTTTATATCCTTAGGGAGCACATATTTCGACGTGGGTTTAGGCCTCAATATCATGTTTGGGTTTGGCATGGTGAGGAGGGAGTTTACAAGGAAAACAGTGTTGTTGAGGATGTCAATAATGTGGCTGATTTCACTGAGGATGTAGTGGATGAAGAGAATGTTGATGAGAATGTGGATCATGTTGATGAGATGATGGAGGGAGTCGAGGATGAGTTAGGAAAACGTCCTCGTGTATTTGACTTCTTGACAGAGGCTTCTCAAAAGCCTTTGTATCCTGGATGTACAAAGTTCATCAAACTTACAGCAGTTTTGACGATCTTCAACATTAAGTCAAAGTTCAATTGGAGTGACACTAGTTTCACAATGTTATTAGAAGCGTTAGGTGAGATGCTTCCCGAGGGAAATGAACTTCCAAAGTCGACATACTATGCCAAAAGCTAATGTGTCCTTTCAGGTTAGAGTACCAGAAGATTCATGCGTGTCTGAATGATTGCGTATTGTATCGGAATGAAAAGGAGAACTTAGAAGAGTGTCCTAGGTGTGGGTTATCGCGTTACAAGCGTAAAGGGGCTCGAGATGCTAAAGGGCCCCCGGCTAAGGTATTGTGGTATCTTCCAATAATACTAAGATTCAAGCGCTTGTTTTCAATAAAGAAAGATGCGTTAAATTTGAGGTGGCATGCAGATAGGGTGAAGAAAGATCACTTGCTCACACATCCATCCGATTCTCCGGAGTGGAAGAGTATTGATAGGTTGCACAAGACTTTTGGGGATGAAGTTCGTAATTTAAGGCTCGGACTGTGCACGGATGGAATGAACCCATTTGGCAATCTTAGTTCTCAACATAGTACTTGGCCGGTACTTTTAGTGATCTATAATTTTCCACTTGGGTTGTGTATGAAGCGTAAGTACATTATGCTTTCGCTTCTTATCTCGGGTCCTAAGCAACATGGTAACGATATACATTGAGGATTTGAGAAAGATGTGGGATGAAGGAATTTCCGTTTTTGATGCATATGCTAATGAGGAGTTCACCTTGCGTGCAATGCTTTTATGCACCGTTAATGATTTTCCGGCATATGGAAACTTATCAGGGTATAAGAACAAAGGGAAGAAAGCGTGCCCAATATGTATCGATGACATGGAATCCACGTGGATTCCTAAGTGCAAGCATGTATTCATGAACCATCGAAAGTTCCTCCCACGAGATCACCAATACCGTAAGAAGAAGAAGATGTTCAACGATTTTTGACACTTTCGCACTTAAAATAGCTTAAATTTGGTTTGTTATGCATGAAACTTGACACACAACACTATTTGGTATATATTATTGTGTTGAAGTTCTTAGAATCGAAAATAATTGTCATATGCTTGAAATTAAGTGTTAAGTTGCGTTTTAAACGGTTTTGAAGTGTTTTTAATTTGGCATTAACATATATAATATTTTTTTCTTAGTGTTTTCAACAAAAAAATAGCATTCATTGCGGCAACTACGTTATTAAATTTATGGATGATATCATAGAAGCCGTGAAGAAAGTCGGGGTACAAAGTATTGATTTTGTAAGTATTTTATTAGTTATTATGTTTTTTAAATTATAATATAGGAAAAATTACCTAGAATAATCCAAACTATTCACGATTTTCCTACAATAATCCCAACTATTGATTAACCATGAATAATCCCAACTTTGAGGGGCATTTTCCTAGAGTAAACCCGGTGACCGGATGACTTGCTATAGTAAGTTTAATTTTTAAAAAAAAAAAAATAAATTTAAAAAAAATGTCAAAAAAATGTTAAAAAAATGTTCATAAAAAATTTATGATTTTTTTTATTATTTAGAATTTTTTATGTAAATTTTCAAAAATATTTTCTAATTTTAAATTAATATTTAATTTATTTTTTTGGAGAAATACCTACTATAGCAGGTCATCGGGTTACCCAAGTTTACTCTAGGAAAATACCCCTCAAAGTTGGGATTATTCATGGTTAATCAATAGGTGGGATTAATGTAGGAAAATCATGAATAGTTTGGATTATTCTAGGTAATTTTTCCTATAATATATGTAAATCTAATATATTATATGTACTAACTTTTTAATAATTATTTATTTTAATACGTAGATTATATACAACACTCCTAGGGAAACACGCGAATTGACGGATATGGAATTACGCAAAGTCAAAGACAAAGTGGCCGTGTTTATTTCTAATTTATTATGTTGGTAGATTATGTATGTAATTATTAGTATTTAGGCGTATGTACAATTATATTTATGTATATTTTATATATTATAATTTGGTGATAATTAATGCTGATTATTGATGGTTAATTATTGTTAAATATTTATTATTTTATAATTAATGCTGATATTTATTATTTATTATACACATATCATTAAAACAAAAAAAAAATAAAATAAAAACCTTAACAAAGGCTGCGGACATGGGTCAACCGCAGCCAAAAAGTTGACCAAAAATTGGGTTTCCGAAATCAGGTTATTGGCTGCGGACAGGCTATATAACCGCAGCCAATGACCAATTTTTTTTACTACATTTTTTAACCGCAACCATTGTTTTATATAATTAGCTGCTACCACAAGGGCTTGGGTCCAAAACCGCAGCCTATAGTGACTTAAAAACCACAGCCAATAGGCTTTTTTTCACTAGTGGAAATTTATATATTTTATTTCATTTTTTTCAATTATTTATAAAATCTTATTAATTTTATTTATTAAATGAGTATTATTTATGTGTATTGGATATTTTAAGTTGGTTGAAAGATAATATACTTTTAAGAGGATTTTTATTTATACTAATTAAATTGGTTACTTATATGCAATGCATAAGTCTAATATGATTTTTAGGTTTTCACTACCTTTATGCAAGTCTCTTATATTTTTTAAGACAAACAATTTTTTTTAATTTATAAAATAACTTTACATAAATATTTATGTTAAATCTAAAACTAAATTTTCACAATCATGTACGCACAATGCAAAGTATGGTACAAATCAAACAATGTATGTAATGTATACAACTATTCAGAACGAAATGAGATATAGCCATAATGTAAAATTTGTTTCTTCAAATTGTAATTTCTTAAACACAAATTCTTGCTATAGACCGTCTATAACGTAGACGGGTAAATATGGGTCAGCCCACTTTGCAAAATAAGTAACTGATTAGTTATCAGTCTTATTTTTAAATTTAAAATCATTGGGTTGGGCTGTTGAGAGAGTCGTCTTTGCCATAGACGGTCTCTCAGGAGACCTTCTGTTTCTTAAATAATATGTCAGTAAAGTTAATAAAGTCGTGCATCACACGAGTAGTATCTAGTACACTTATTACAAAGATTCTAGTTTTCTTAATTTGTGTGAAAAAACCCATAGTGGACACTCTTTTAAGAACGTAGCTAGGAGTATCATGTTTGAGGAAAATTTCGAAAATTTGCATAAAAAATTCTAAAAAATATTAGCATTTATAATCATTTTTTTCCAAATGTTATTTTATTTTATCTTTTTTTTTAAAATAAAACTTAATATAGCAGGTTATCCGACTACCCGAATTGCTCTAGGTAAATACTCCATAAAGTTGGGATTATTCATGGTTAATTAATAGGTAGACTTGTTGAAGGAAAATCATCAAAAGAATGGATTATTCTAGGTAAATTTTCCAAAAAACTTATTAATAAAATAAGTATTCTAAAGTAATTTTTAACATAAGCATATTTGTGTCCGAGGCTATATATGGTCAAGGTTTATTTGTTGTTACTAATAACAAATAAGAGAAGAAAGACAAATTCTAAAAAAGTCATTAACAAATGTATTTGTTGTTAACGACAACAAACAAAAGAAAGACAAAATCATAATTATAAAGAAAAAATGAAGTAGTTTGTTTTTCATAACAACGAACCAACCGATGGTTTCTTTGATTTATTTTTTCCTTTTAAAGATTATAACTTTGTCTCATTTTTGTTCACTAGCTATTATTTTATTTTTTTCACTTTTAACATATTCTTCTCTTGTTCTTTGTTAGTAATAGCAAAATCTTAGGTTCGAACACAAAAACACTTATTTTGCAAATTACTTTAGATTCAAACTTTTTTGAAAAGTTTTTTATTAGAAAACTTATCTATTTCAATATTTAGCTTACGTGATTCAGCCTCTATAAGAGACGCCTCTCACAAGGCTTAGTTCATGTTTTTCCTTTATCAAAAACAATTCTAAAACAAAAATGTAAATTCACTGCCTCTATATAACATATACGAGACGAGCCAAATAACTCTCTTTCAAAAATGCAAAATTACACTCATCAAATCGAATAAACGAAAAAAAATATATTATTATAATTTGCAAATGATCCTAAATTCAAAACCAAATTGTGCATTTAGAAAGATCTTTACTCAAACATACAACTCTAAGCATTCATATACACCAAGATGACAGAACAAACCACCTAGCCCCTCGGAATAGTGATACTTACGTTAATCACAAATAATTTGCGTACATTAAATTTTATTATCAACAATATTGTCAAATAATTCCCTCTTTCTTCCATTGTTTGTGTTAAAGTGATTATCAAATAATTCACTAATTCACTATTTCACTATTTAGATGGATCCATGTAATTAGCTCAATTATCTTATTGATTACTATAAGGTTGTAATTGACACTTAAAAAAATTTATTAATAAAATACGATTTAAAGTATTTAAATTAATAAATAATAAAAGTAATTTAGAGTATAAATTTAAAGCAAATGTACCAAATGATTGTAAAACTGAAGTTGCTTGCTTGCAAATGCAAATATTCGATTTCATTTTTATCTGACCTATAATCTTTATTCACCAATGTATCTTTCCTTTTACCTCTAGATATACCAGGTAGATTATTTAAAAGTTGATTGCATTAACCAATTCTTATTATGTATTTATATATTTTGATTGAATAAACCAATTTCAACGCATTAGGCATTGTTGAGAAAAAATTCACCAATTTCAATGTGTTGATTATGATAATATTTATTAGGATTAATCACATTTAATCATACCAATGCAAAATTCAATTCCATTATATAATAGGATGACATCATCATCCTATATTGGAGAAAAAATTTTGCTCCTCAAAGTGACACTTCATAAGTTTTGGAATATGATGATGTCAGTATTTTTGTTTTAATTATAGTTATTATAGATTAATTTTGTGAAAGAATTTTCTACTTTGTCGATTTTTTTTTTGGGTTCAAGAGAGCCACAAAGGCTACGAGATAGACTAATTTACCATTTGATCTTGGGTACGAGTTTTGCAGAACTTTATCAATTGAATCAGCTGACATTTATTTCGTCACATTTAGTGCTGAACAATGTTTAGTCTAAAGCGTAAACCAAATTGAAATTTTAGTATTTGGTAATTTGGTCTGGTCTACGGTTTAATTGGTCTAGTCTACTTTTATATATACTTGAATGATGTTGATGTTATCCAACTAATTACAAATTATTATATTTATTAATTGTAGGTGTGAAATATTTGCATAAATACATGTATTAATTTGGATAAAATATAAAAATTAAAACCATAAACCAGACCGAATCGGACCGTTTGTTTCTCCAGCACTATTTTTCTCAAAAGTTTTTCTCACTTTGTAAATACTTCCCCTCAAAATTGGATATCAGTTTTCCTTCTGCAGCACTATTTTTCTCAAAAGTTTTTCACCAACCAAACAAAAGAAAAATAACTATCATTTACAATTTTTGATTGAAAAATAGTTATAAAAAACAATTTCAAAAAAATAAATTTGCAACCAAAAATAATTAAAACTCCGATTGAACTCTTGATAGCAAACATCGTCTAAGCTAGGTTGATATTACTAGTTTGCTACCTTAGGGACAGGGTCGTCCCGTTCAGTTTTGGGCCCCAGAGCAAAAGATAAAAAAGGCTCCTAAAAACTTAAGGCGTAACGCATAATACTCCCTCCAATTCACTTGTGTTGTCCCATTTGGTTGGGCGCGGTTTTTAAGAGTGGAATAGTGGGGTATTTTAATTGATTAAATTAATTATAAAGGTGGTAGTTGGTTATTGGGAATGAGAAAAGTGGGGTTTTAATTTGATTAAATTAATTGTAAAGGTGGTAGTGGGGTATTGGGAATTGGAAAAGTGGGGGTATTTAAGTAAAAAAAGATAGACAAAAAAAGAAATGAGACAATTGATATGAATTTGCCAAATAAGGAAATGAGACAACACAAGTGAATCGGAGGGTGTATAATACACCTTTTGTTTTTTGTTGTTAATATTTAAACTACTTTATAAAAAAAGCACTAAAAACTCATACTCCCTCCTATTCACAAGTTTTGTCCACTTTACATTTTGCACACATGCCGAGGTAACATTTTAATCTTTAATATCTTTAATTGTGTATAATTAAAAATTATAAAAATTTGATATTAATAATCTTTGCATTGAGACGAACAAAATAAGATCCCACATGACTATATATTACTTTATAGATTAAGAGAAAAATACAAATTAAGAGTGATTAGTGAATAGTAACCAAAAATCAAAGTGGACAAAACAAAAGAATAGGAGGGAGTATTACTTAACAAAATAATGTAAGTTATGAATAAATTTAATTCAAATTATTAATATCATTTATATACATAAAAATAAGTTTTTTGGACCTAAAAAAATACGGGGCCCTGGGCGGTAGCCCGCTTTGCCCTTGCTAATTGATGGCCATGCTTAGGGTTTTGGTGAACTCCTAATTAGGTAGCTCCTATATTACGTATGTGCATTAAGAAATCCTTGACTCTAAGCATATTCAACTATTACTTTAAGCCTAACTTCTTTGGCCCTAAGAAATCCTTAGCTAGCATTACATTAATTCATGTTTAATTTTTCTATATATAAATTTATGATATATATTTCATCTCCTTTTTCTTATGAATCTGGTGTAAGATAACTAATGCTGATTGCTCAAACTCCAACAGAAACTTCTGCATCTTCTTCTCACCATAACCAACATCACCTACGACATTTTTCTCAAGTATTTCCTATCTTATATTTTTTTCCTTTTTTTTTGTTATTATAGAAATCTCAATATTATAATTTTGGTTCTTAAATGTATAATATAATATAATTTGCAAATTACAGGATTAAATTTTGGGACTTTTGCGAATTACAGTCTCAATGTTTATTTTTTTGCGAATTACAACCACCAAAGTATCATAGTCTATAACATTCAGGTCAAATCATATAGTTCCAACCACTTTATGGTTACAATTGTAGATTAAGTGGTCGAAATTTAAGATTTTGCATGAACGCAATAGACTTTGATAATTTGGTGACTGTAATTCGCAAAAATTAAACATTGAGGCTACAATTTGCAAAAACCTTAAATTTTAAGGATGTAATCCACAAGTTACTCTATATAATATAAACATTTAATATGATAAAATTTTAGGTTTGAATCTCACCTGGTTATCGCCCGTCCACTTTTCTCTGATGATCATCTCTACTTACATAACAAGAAAAACTATCATGGATAGTACAATCGTTCGTTAAATTTTCTTCAATAGTATCAACTTTTGAATAATACCAACTTAGGGTTTTTTTTTCCTAAAATAATAATAACTTTAATTATTAGCTAATTTACCATTTTTTTGTCATATAACTTCCTATATATAGTTTGTTTTTTAACATGTTAACGATATTCTAAAGACTCACCCCTAAGTTGGAATTATTCATGGTTTATCAAAATTTAGTATTATTATAAGGAAATTTAAGCAAAGTGTTGTATTATTTATCCTAAGTTTTCCTATATTAAAATACATGTTTGATGTCTCAAATTTTCTAAAATGATAAAGGAAAAAAAAAATTGAATCCCATTCTACAAAGGCACTTTCCAGTTATATCTTTGTTCATGGCATTTATTAATCAAAAATTAGAGTGGCAATTGAAATACATATATCTATCCTTGAGTATTGAGTGCTTTTATATTAGTTTGTTTGTTTCTCTTTTATATATAATGTTAATTTGTTCTAATGGAGAATCGAGTCTTGTATGAATTGGAGCAAATTATACTACGCATTTTTTTCAGGCTAAGGTTTTACATTCGATTCTGGCATAAAATTGGTCACAAGTATTGGTGGGCCGATCTTGTATTAGCACATTTAATTCTTCTCTTTCATTCTACTTGCTATATACTTCTATTTAACTTTTTGCTCAATTGAATGCGCTATTTTGATAATTTATGTATTGAATTATGCATGATTAAAATTTTTAAAAGTTATATTTTGAAAGTAAACGATTAGATAATTCAAAAAAAAAAAAAAATTCTACTTGACCTTTTTTAACATACTAACCATAATATATAAAAGAAAAACATAAATAATGAATATTGTCAACAACGATAATGTAACAAGTATTTTTTGAAGTAGAATCCATGTTTGATGTCTCTGATTATTGTTTTCAAAAACTTATACAAGAATTTGTGTTATTTGAAAAATAATAATGTTTTGGGTTTGTATGTACACAGGAAAATATGTTAAATGTTGATAAGTATACAAGTATATTGACAATGGGCATTGCCTTTGTAAGGTTTGATTTGCTTATTCTTCCTCAACTTTATTCAAATACACAATTCACAACTTACATGATCATTTAATTAAACGTATGTTCAGCTACAATATGTCTTTTTATTAATCAAATAACAGTTAATAATTAAAAATAATTGTTTCAGCTATATTGTGAGCTACGTAATGGTAAAACAAGTTATCTTATATTCATCAGACATCTCTTCAAACGCAAATCTACCTATCATTGTTTTTCTCGCAATCACTAGGTACCTTTTTTTTTATTTTTTTTTATTTTTATCTATCTACTTCATTTTTTTCTATTTTAAGAACATTATTTAATAGTAGATCGAAATAGACAAATAGGAAGTATGGGCGAAAGTTATCAAGAAACAAATTAAATAATTTCTAACAAACAACAAATATGGTTTGAACTTTCTATATAATTTGGTCACTACAACATAATTTGCTTTTAGTGGGATATATTTAGCGACATTTAATTTAAATGTCGCTAATTCTAATTTCTTATAGTGTATATAAAGGATTTAGTGACATTTATTAGACCCTTTAGTAGCATATTAAAAAGTTACACTAAAGCTTTTCACAAATTCCTAGGGAAGTCCGTCTATCCTATAGACGGACTAAAATGGGCCGGCTCATCTACTATTAATAGGAAATCTAAGGGTTTTTAAAATTTAAAAAAAAATTAAAATAAGAAAGAGAATTCCATTTATGAGATTTCCATTTATGAGATTTCCATGAGACCTACTGTTATTTATATATAATCATCAAAACTAAACTTTCTTAGAAAACTGCCCTTTTTAAACATTTACTATTTACTTTTCCGATTCTTCTACAAATTCATCCATGATCCATCCCTTTTCGCCTCAGAAATCCGCCATTAAAATGACCTTGATTCCACCACAATCGTCTCACAATCAATCGCCACTCGAAAAGCTCCTCACAAACCCACTTCTCATTTCAGACAAAATCCTTAAACTCTCCTCTAAATCCATCTCATTCAAATTTTATTCCTTCACCCTTGCACAAACCGTCAATATTCTCTCTAATCTCCTGCGTTCCCTCCTTCGTTTCTCCTCAACTTCCTCCATTTACTACCCTCCTATTCGTCACATTTATTTTTGAATTATAATGACTTATTTTTAGAGTTATAATGTCTAAGTTTTGGAGTTATAATGTCTAAGTTTTGGAGTTATAATGACTAAGTTCTGGAGTATTATGTCTAAGTTTTCGCGTTTAGCTGAATAAATTATGGAGTTATACTGACTTATTGTTGGAGTTATAATGACCAAGTTTTGGTGCTATAATATTATACTGACTAAGTTTTGGAGATATAATGTCTAAGTTTTATAGTATAATATCTAATTTTTGGCGCTATAATGTCTAAGTTTTGTAAGCTATATTGAGTAATACTGAATTATAATTGGCAGTTGGAATATGGCCGACCTCATGTCATGACTTCCCTCCTTCTCTGTTTGACAAATTTCTGATTCTCTCTCATTCTTTCTTACACTTTCCCATTTCATCTTCTCTTGTCCTCTCTGTCTCCTGATTCTTATCCCATTCTTCAAAGCAACAATACTCATAATCCCAATCCAAATACAACAAATTTTTTACTAAAACAAACATTTTTGCACAGTTTCCCACACCCAAAACAAAGAAAAAAGCAAAATCAAAAGCATACTCAACAAACAACTATACTTTGTTCCATTGTAGTTGAAGATTTTTCTCTTTAATTTTGCTGTTTTAATGGAGGAGTTTTGCTCTTTAATTTTACTGTTTTGGAAATTTGCAAGGAAGAGAGCGTGTATAGAAATTTGCTGTTATGGAAATTTGCTGTTCTTGGAAGATTTTGGTATTCTTGCTCTTTTGGGACCCGTTAATTTTGCTAGTTAAAAATGGCAATTATGCATGTATAGTTTCATTTGGTTTCCCAAAAGGACGGTTATTAAAATTTTTCTTTTTATTTTTTTTCCTTTTCCTCCAAAAATTAAAATGCCATTTTGTGGTTGGGCTGGGCTTTGTGATATCCGTCTATAGAATAGACGGTCTCCCATGAGACCTACTGAAAGCTTTTAGCGACATAGAATCTAGTAATATTTCTCACAAATGTCACTATAGACTATAGTGACAATTATATATACCACTAAAGACCAAATTAAATGTCACTAAATTACTTTATGGTGAAACTTAAAATAAAAATCAATAATTATTACACTAAAAATATGAATTAGTGGCATTTTTTTAATGCCACCAAAGCAAATGTCGCAAAAAACTAAATTTGTTGTTGTGACTTTTAATTTGGATTGAAAATTATAAAATAAAATATTTTAATTTGACTTAGATTTGGGTCTAACTAAAATCAAAAATCTAATTTCAAACTGAATTAATATAGAAACTCACATTTCAAATTGTGCTAAACTAGTAGCCCTACAAAAACGTTGGGGTACATCAACTGAATTATTCGACATGATTAAACAATCGAAAAATTTCTACTTTTTGTATAGTCAGAATTTTCGACTAATTTTCAACAAAAATTATGTTAGTCGAAAGGTCCGACATTATTTCTTACTACACAATCAAAAAGTTTAAATTTTTCTTACTACACAATGAAAGTTGCAATTTTTGAGATAAGGTTTGAAATATATTTTTAAATATTGATGTCAGCAACTTTAAAGTTGTTTTTCAAAATTATAGCATTTTTTATGGAATTAAATAAATAAAACTAACTTTTATTGATATTTTCATGAAAATTTTTGTAAGCACAGAATCAGAATATACTACTTCCGTTCCTTTTTGTTTGTCCACTTTAAGTTTGTCCACTTTTAGAGAGAGAAATTTAAATTAGATTTTTGAAGTATATATTGATGATAAAATATATTCATATGAGATCTTGTTAGATTTGTCTTTGTTATAAATGACCCTATAAACCCCAAGAACTAAGGTGACGTCTCAAGAACACGCTCTAAACAAACACCTAAAATAGAACCGAAAAGAAATCAACAATGCAATGCAAATATGAAACTTAAATATCAAAATAAAGCACGCCAAAGATTTAGAGTGGTTCACCCCAAAAGATGGACTACATCCACTTTCCTAGTCTAGATGTCTTATTGATATCTTCAAAGTTTTCCAATGGAGAGATACACCAATGATGTTTACAATTGAGGAAGAGAGAAAATATGGAGAGTGATTAATCTTTGTAGAGAGAGATTAGGTAATGAAAAGCTATCATGAAATCACTATGTGTTAGTCCTATTTATAGTTTATAGGACATAACACTTACAAGAATATCCTAAGGCTTATTTCAAGAAACCCGCAAAATGACCATAAAGACCATTTTGCCCTTAGTTATAAATCACCTCATTTACCCATAATCAAAGGACCTTAAGTCACACATAATCACCACAATCTCCACCTTGACTTAAGTCCGCAAACATCCACTCAAACACGTAAAGCGTCATTACAAAAAATAAACGATCAATAAGACATCATCCTTAACTAGGCTTTGTGTAAATCACATACACGATTCTTGGTGAGGAAATCACATCCTCCTTCTATATGCAAATCACATGCATCACCTTAACTCCACCTTAACCTCAACACTAACACAATCACATGGTAAATGAGGCTAGCCCAACCAAGTCCACACATAGACTAAACTTTGGATATGGCAAAGGTTTAGTCATCATATCGGCCGGATTGTCTTCCGTTGCTATTTTAGCCAACAACACTCGTCCTTTTTCAACATCATCACGAACGAAGTTGTATTTCACATCAATATGTTTCGTTCTTCTATGAAACGTATTTTGGTTCCTAGCCAAATGTATTGTGCTTTGGCTATCACAATGCACACATATTGAATTCAATCTTGGACACAATTCCCCTATGAGACCCTTTAACCATTTTGCCTCCTTAAACGATTCCGCCGCTGCGATATACTCCGCTTCGGTAGTCGATAACGTCGTAACCTCTTGTAGTGAAGACATCCAACTTATAGCCGTACCACCCAAAGTGAAAACCATGCCCAAAGTTGACTTTCTACTATCAAGATCACCCGCAAAATCAGAATCGCAATATCCAATGAGCCCGGTGTCGTCAATCCCAAACTTGAGGCATACATCCGATGTACCCTTCAAGTACCTAAGAAGCCATTTAACCGCCTCCCAATGCTGTTTTCCAGGATTACTCATATACCTACTAACCATACTCACCGCTTGTGCAATGTCCGGTTGGCTACACACCATAGCATACATGATACTTCCTACGACATTTGTGTATAGGACGCCTCTCATGTTTTCTTCCTCTTGCTTGGTCCGAGGGCATAATTCTTTTGAGAGCCTAAAATGGGAAGCAAGAGGCGTAGAAACTTTCTTAGCATCATCCATTGAAAACAGCTTCAAGACTTTCTCTATGTACCTCTTTTGATGTAGATACAAGTGCCCTTTGTTTCTATCCCTCACTATCTCCATTCCTAGAATCTTCTTGGCATCTCCCAAATCTTTCATGTCAAATTCTTTTGATAATTGACCTTTTAGCACCTCCACCTCAAGCAAATTCTTGCAAGCAACCAACATGTCGTCAACATATAAAACTAGGTAGATCAAGGGCCCCGCATCCGTACTCCTCATGTAGACACAACTATCATATGAGCTACGGGCAAAATTATGTGCCATCATAAAGGCATCAAACTTCCTATACCATTGTCTTGGAGATTGTTTCAAGCCATACAAAGACTTCTCCAATTTGCACACATAATTTTCCTTTCCGATCACCTCAAATCCTTCCGGTTGTTGCATATGTATCTCTTCGTCTAAATCACCGTGGAGAAAAGTCGTCTTTACATCCAATTGATGTAACTCTAAGTCCTCCATCGCCACCAAAGCTAGTAGGGACCTAATCGAAACTGCCTTGACCCAAAACTCTTTTCCAAGTTTCGCTTGACTCAACATGCACCTTGCCCTTTGTAACAACGTCTTGTTAATCCTCTCGGCCACCCCATTTTGTTGCGGCCTACCTACACATGTGCGATGCCTTGTGATACCCTCTTTAGCGCAAAACTTGAGAAACTCTTTCTCAACGAACTCAAGCCCATTGTCGGTCCTCAATGTCTTGACCTCACGCTCCATCTTCTTCTCTACCATTGTCTTCCACTCAATGAAGACACTCATCACCTCATTCTTAGTCTTGATAAAGAAACACCAAACTTTTCTTGAGTAGTCGTCAATGAACGTAAGAAGATAATTACAACCACCTAAGGATACCTTTCTTGATGGACCCCAAAGATCCGAATGTATGTAATTAAGAATGCCCTTAGTATTATGGACAGCGGGTTTGAAGCTCACACGTTTGTGTTTCCCATAAACACAATCTTCACAAAATGGTAACATCCCAAGCTTCTTTCCCCCAAAAACACCCTTCTTACTCATTACATTCATTCCTTGCTCACTCAAGTGCCCAAGTCTCATGTGCCAAAGTTTAGTTTCTTGCTCACTCATAGTGGAGGAAGATACGTTCGTCGAACCGGTAACCAAAGACTAGGGATGGCAATTCAGTCCGAATCCGACCCTAGTCCGACTCGATCCGAGAAAAATAATTCGATTCGAGTCCGAGATAAAAGTCATCCGACTCCGACTCCGACTTTATGATCCAAGTCCGAGTTAGAGATGGACCGGAGTTGGACCTTATTAAAAATCAGAGACTCCGACCCGACTCCGACCCTGTAGGACATTTGACTTTGAATTTAACTTTTACACTTATATTTTGTTTCCTTAAAAATTCTAGACGTGAGTGATTCAAGCTCTCTCTCATACTAGTTGTAATTTTCGATTTTGAAAAACTACTTGGTACTTTTATTTTGATCAATGAATCAAGATACGACAAACGAAATCAAGAGAAATTAAATACGCCAAATCAAAATACGAGAAAATTTTGTTAAATTGTAGTAGTAGTAGGATTATTTCTCTTGTCAAAACTGAATTCAAATTGAAGTACATATATTTTTGTTAAATTGTATTTGAAAAATATATTTTATTAATTTTGTATGCTTTAAAATCATTAGTACAATATCATAACGATACTGTTTGATAATAATCCGACTCTGTATCCGACTCCGTTGGAGATCCGAGAGTTCGAGTCGGGGCAAACTTGGAGTATGCATAATCCGACTCCGAGTGGAGGTGGACTGAAAACAAAAGTCCGACTATTATCCGGAGCAAAGTCGGAGTATGTATAATCCGAGCCGAGTCCGACCCATTGCCATCCCTACCACCCTTGCAACACATACAAACGGCCCACCATGCTACCCTTCATCAAAATCAGCGACCCCTTAGAAACCTTTAATTCTCCACCTTCACAAGTGCACCTACATCCAAGAACGTCTAATGTACCCAAGGAGATAAGGTTCTTCAAACGGGGAACATGCCTAACATCACTAAGCACTCTAATCACCCCATCATGCATCCTTATGGATATACTCCCAATACCCACAACCTTACACGTGTCATCGTTACCCAAAGTAACACTCCCCCCATCTACCTTTTCATAAGTAGAGAAGTACCCCTTATGGGGAGTCATGTGAAAAGAGCAACCTAAATCAAGAATCCACTCACTATCCCCTTTGTACCCATGTGTAACCACCAAGGCTCCACCATCGTCGCTATCATGCACATAGCTCGCTTCACCGGATGTAGTCCCTTTAAACTCTTTCTCCATTCTCTTATACTTACAACAATCTTTCTTAATATGCCCCTTCAACTTGCAATAGTGGCATGTCTTGGCCATGTTTGAAGCCCTAGACTAAGACCTACCTTTGTTCTTTCCCCTAAAACTACTATCATTCATTCTACCCCTTACAAACAACCCATCATTTGGGTTAATTGTCTCTCAATTAAATCCCTTTGCACCAATGCCTTCCTTACTTCATCACTACTAAGGACATCCCTCCCATATGGTAGTGTTTCCCTAAAGTTCTTGTAAGAGGAGGGTAAAGAACAAAGCAAGAATATGGCTAAGTCTTCATCATCTATCACCACATCAATATTATGTAAGTCCATGACTATTGTGCTAAACTCATGTAAATGGGTTTTTAAAGAACTACCTTCTTCAAGCCTAAGGTCATAAAGTCTACTCTTCAACAACAACCTATTTGTGACACTCATGGCCATGTACAAAGACTCAAGTTTACCCCAAATACCCTTAGTAGTAGTCTCCTTCAAAACCTCCCTAAGCACCTCATTTGACAAGCACAATTGAATTGCACTCAAAGCCTTTGAGTCAATTTAGTCTTATTTAGTCATGGTCATCCCTTGTGGCATCTTATCCTCTCCATCTAACGCCTTGTGCACTCCATGTTGCACAAATATGGCCTTCATCTTCACTTGCCATAACCCGAAATTTTGATTCCTATCAAACTTTTCGATATCTAACTTCATGGATGCCATTTTCAATGCAAGAACGATCAAGAAACCTTCTAAACACCTTCAAGAACTCTTTGCTCTGATACTAATTGTTATAAATGACACTATAAACCCCAAGAACTAAGGTGACGTCTCAAGAACACGCTCTAAACAAACACCTAAAATAGAACCGAAAAGAAATCAACAATGCAATGCAAATATGAAACTTAAATATCAAAATAAAGCACGCCAAAGATTTAGAGTGGTTCACCCCAAAAGATGGACTACATCCACTTTCCTAGTCTAGATGTCTTATTGATATCTTCAAAGTTTTCCAATGGAGAGATACACCAATGATGTTTACAATTGAGGAAGAGAGAAAATATGGAGAGTGATTAATCTTTGTAGAGAGAGATTAAGTAATGAAAAGCTATCATAAAATCACTATCTGTTAGTCCTATTTATAGTTTATAGGACATAACACTTACAAGAATATCCTAAGGCTTATTTCAAGAAATTAACCCGCAAAATGACCATAAAGACCATTTTTCCCTTAGTTATAAATCACCTCATTTACCCATAATCAAAGGACCTTAAGTCACACATAATCACCACAGTCTTGATGTAAAGTTTTTTATATGTAATTTTTATAATTTTTTATGATGCGTAATTAGCGATATTAAGACTTAAAATTTGCTAAAAAATGCGTACAAAAGGTAAAGTGGACAAATTAAAAAGGAACGGAGGGAGTAGCTTTTATCAAACCAAAAGAAATCAATTAGAGCCATGTCATTTATATATGATCAAAACTAATGATCATGAAAACTGTTAAAGTCATGGAAATAAAAAAAATGGACTCCTTTTCTATTTTAAATAAATGAAGGAAAAAAACAAATATAAATGACATTATTATGGGTGTTTAATGTTAAGGAAAAAAATTTGAATGACATTATTATGGGTGTTAAATATCAAGGAGAAAAAATCTTCAAAAAAAAAAATACCAAGGAAAAAAAATGTACTTTTTTAACCTCATTCAACTTATCTCAAAAAAAAAACCTCATTCAACTTATTTGGCAGCATGACAACTGCAATTATCTTTGGAATGCTTTTGGTTGTCACCAATTTCTATCAAGCACTTTTTATAGACCTTTTCCACTCGGGTATTATTTCTCTTCATCTCATTTTTATTTATTTTTTCTTTATTACATGAAAATGGTAGAAATTGTAATTTGTTGGCATGTGTTGTTGATAAGTATTTTTTGCTCATAAATTAATTGTTCTATTAAATTTTATTTCTACCAGATCGCAGAGTCACACGTCTTCTACGTACGAACTTGCATGACAATTTTAATATCAACAACAATGATGATGAAAACGACAAGAGTACGAAACATGACAATGAAAACGACAACCACGATCATGATCACGACCATGATCATGACCACGATCATGACCATGATCACGACCACGATCACACGCATGACCATGATCATGACCATGACCACGACCATGATCATGACCATGATCAAAACAACCACAACAATAACAACAATCACAACCACAATAATAGCAACAACAACAGTTACTATACATATACTTATAATTACTATTTTATTAAAAAGGCATGATTTACAATGAATATTTATTTGATAATGATTTGTTATTTATATCAATGCCTATATTTAAATATCTCATACCCTAAAATGTTTCTATATTAAATGTATTACATGTAAGTTTGTGATGATCCTTGGTGATTGGTACTATATATTTATATCTATGTAGACATTTCAAAATTTGAAATTTATATGTCTAAGTTTGAATTTAATGAGCTTTAGAATAGCTTAATATACATTTTATATGATAAATGTTTTTATGATTTAACTAGTTACAATTTTAATTTATTTCTCATTCTAACCTAATATGAGCATTGATCAAATATATACCTATATCATAACTTAACATTACGAAGGCTTTCGAACAAAGGATGAATGAACAAAGAATGAATGTACAGAGATGAGTATACTGAGGTGGATGTGTGGTAAGACTAAGATGGACATGATAAGAAACCAAGAATACATGGAGAAGTTAGGGGTAACACCTCTCTCCGCAAAGATGCAGGAAAATAGGTTGTGATGGTTTGGCCATGTGTAGAGAAAGACATATGACTCCCCGGTAAGGAGAATCGAATGCATAATAGTAGAGGGCAAAAGAAGCCAAGAAGACCTAGGAAGACATGGGAGAAATAGATTAAAAGTGACTTGCACGAACTCCACCTCTCTAAGAATCTGACTAGGGATAGGGACAGTTGGCGGCTCCTTATCCACGTATTAGATTTCTAGACTTGCCCCTTTCGACCAGCGTCTCTTACGATTTTTGGCCCCTACCTATAACTCTCTACCGCCTCTCCTACCATTATCGTATGTTTATTTATTAGTACATATTCTTTTTATTGTGTATCTTTAGTAGTCGATTACTATGCATTGTTAACGTGTGTATGTCTTGCAGGCTTTCATATAATTGCATGTACCTCTCTCTTTGAAGAATATATGGAGAGGGGGGACTCTCTGACCGTACTCTCCTACATGGGTATGAGTTGCCGTCTATCTTCCCTCCCCAGATCCTGACTATAATTTATCTATGAGCGGGATACACTGAATACAATGATGATATAGGTTGGCTATGTCTCAAAACACAACCAACTATAAACACACGTTTTAAACTTGCTGTTCAAATAAACTGAAATAATTTTTTTTATTTTTTTTTGTAAGTTTGTAACAAGAATAATAAAAGGGATATGTTGAAAAGATCAACTAAAAAAATGGCTGAACCAAAGATTTTAATTCGATACAGAAAATCACCACGAATTAAAGACAATGGGCTCCTAAGAACACATTCAATCTCTAGCCAAAAGAATGAAAAGCATAGGAACTTCAAATACTCAAACTAATCCAAGTTAAAGTAAATGCAAAGAAAGAACAAGTCAAATTGCTCAAAGGTTATAATTATTATTAATGAAAGTTGAATGCCCAAAACCAGCAGAATACAAAGCTTATAAACTAAGGCTAATGAACTAGAAAAGAGAAGATACAAATCAGATTGTGCTAACGGCTACATAAAATTATTCTTGAAATATTTGGGCTGAAATACTCCTTGATCAGCTAGCATATCCTCCAAAATTATCTTGCAATATTCTGGACAAAAATATTGCACTCTATTTGCACTCCAACGGCTATAAAATATTCCAAGTATATTTGATCAATATTTGCACTCCATTTGCAATTTGCAAGATGCTGAAATAAAGATATTCTATTTGCACTCCTTGATCAATATTCTGGACTGAATATTTGCAACGGCTCCAAATATTGCAATTATCTTCAAATGATCCTCTTGGTCTATGATGATTCTGGAATAATCACTTGGCTGGTTGTTCGTGAATTTTAATGGGCTTGAAACTTTTGAGCAAAAATAAAATACTAGACTCAAAAATAGAAAAGTACAACTCGACTAACTAAACATGAGAAATGATTAAGCTTGATCCTAAACCTGGCTTAATCATTCTAAGACTTTGAAAAAAAAACATGAAAATTAAATACTAAGATAAACGACTAAAAATTACTGGAAAAAAAAAAAATTAAAAAAACGACTCGAACAATAGACTTAGTTTGACGACTCAAAATTGCTGGAAAATAATAAAGACTAAAAATGACTCAAACAAGAGACTTAGTTCGAAACTACAAAATTAAATGATGATTTGTCATTTGGACCTTGTATTTGAGCATCGGCCAATTGATGTATCATGATGTTAATTTGGGCTTGCACATGAGAACTAGATGTAGGCGATCCTACATCATCCTCCCCTTCTTTGGAAAAGCTTGTCCTCAAGCTTGGTAACATGTCCTCCTCATGAAATGGAATCAAATCTGCAACATTGAAAGTAGAGGAAACACCATAGCTACTAGGTAGCTCTAGTTTGTAAGCATTGTCATTAACTTTTTCCAAAATTTCGAAAGGTCCATCAATTCTAGCACTTAGTTTTGATTTCCTTTGGGTGGGAAACCTATCCTTCCTTAAGTAAATCCATACTAAGTCTCCTTCTTTTAAAAGCACTTCCTTTCTCTTTTGGTCCACTCTCTCTTTAACCTTTGCATTCATTTTCTCAATTCTGTCCACAACTTGCTTATGTACCTTTTGAATCTCATTGGCTCTAGACTCGGCATCATGGCTAAACTTCAAAGGTGTAGGGAAAGGTGCAAGGTCTATAGGGGTTAAAGCATTTAGGCCATGAACCACAAAGAAAGGAGATAAACCAGTGGTCTTACTAGGGACTCTATTGTAAGCAAATTCAGCATGTGGTAGCAATTGTTCCCATTGTTTAGGACTTTTGGTAATGAGGGCACGCAATAAGGTTCCTAAGGTTCTATTGGTTACTTCGGTTTGACCATCAGTTTGGGGGTGACTAGAACTACTAAAGTTAAGCTTGGTTCCCATCTTTTTCCACAAAGTAAGCCAAAAGTGACTAAGAAACTTGGAATCTCTATCACTTACCATACTTCTAGCTATCCCATGAAGTCTTACTATTTCCTTAAAGTAAAGGTTGGCAATGTTAACGGCTTCATGTGTAGTATGACAAGCAATAAAATGGGCCATCTTGGAAAACCTATCAACGACAACCATTATAGAGTCTTTGTTATTAGAGGTCCTAGGAAGTCCGGTTATAAAATCTATGCTCACATCTTCCCAAGGGTTTTGGGGTGTAGGAAGAGGCTGGTAAAGACCTTGAGATGTCTTGTGGGCTTTGGCTTTTAAACATTGAACACATCTCTTAACAATATGAATGACATCCTTAGCAAGTTTAGGCCAATAAAAGGTCTCACTCACTAATGCAATGGTCTTTTCTTCCCCAAAATGTCCTCCATGTCCTCCCTCGTGATATTCCTTAATCAAAGTCTCCCTAACACTATGTCTAGGTACACATAATTGTTTACCACGAAAAAGATAACCTTGAAACATATAAAACAGTCCATGCGGTTTGTTATGACATTTTTCAAATATTTCACCAAAATCAACATCATCAATATAGCATTCTTTTAACAATTCCATTCCAACAACCTTAGTATTTAAAGTACTCAAAAGTAAGTATCGTCTAGATAAAGCATCAACTCCGGTGTTTAATTTACCCGCTTTATGTTTAATAGTGAAATGAAAGGTTTGTAGGAATTCAACCCACTTAGCATGTCTAGATTGAAGTTTGTGTTGACTTTGAATAAACTTTAAAGCTTCATGATCAGAATGTAACACAAATTCTTTTGCAATCAAATAATGTCTCCAATGTTCTAAACATCTAACAATAGCATAAAACTCTTTATCATAAGTAGAATATTTCCTTTTAGCATCATTGAGTTTTTCACTAAAATAAGCAAGGGGTTTGTTGTTTTGAGTTAGGACACCCCCAATGCCTACTCCTGAAGCGTCACACTCTACTTCAAAAATATCCTCAAAATTAGGTAGAGCTAGGACAGGTGCGGTTGAAAGTTTGTGCTTAATGGTGTCAAAGGCTTTTTGTGCTTTGGAATTCCATTCTATAGTCTTAAGTTTTGTGAGTTCGGTGATAGGGGCCATGATAGAACTAAAGTTTGGGACAAACCTCCTATAAAAAGAAGCTAAACCATGAAATGATCTAACTTTGTGAATGGTTGTAGGAATAGGCCAGTCTCGTATTGCCTCAACTTTCTTCTCATCAGCTTTAATCCCATCAATTGTTACAATGATCCCAAGAAACTTAACTGACTCCGAAAAGAAATGACACTTTTCTAAGTTTCCATACAGCTTTTCCTTAGCTAGCACACTAAAAACTTGACACAAATGTTCAACATGCTCATTTTCACTTTGACTATACACCAAAATGTCATCAAAATAAACCACAACAAATTGACCCAAGAAAGGTTTTAAGGTCTGGTTCATAAGCCTCATAAATGTAGATGGTGCATTTGACAAACCAAAAGGCATAACTAACCATTCATAAAGTCCTTCCTTAGTCTTAAAGGCTGTTTTCCATTCATCGCCTTCATGAATCCTAACTTGGTGATACCCACTCCTAAGGTCAATCTTAGAGAAAACCTTTGAACCATATAAATCATCCAGCAAGTCATTAAGTCTAGGTATGGGAAATCGATACTTAATGGTGATTCTATTAATGGCTCTACTGTCCACACACATCCTCATTTCTCCATTTTTCTTAGGCCCAAGCAAGGTTGGAACAGCATAAGGACTTACAGATTCTCTAATTACACCCTTAGCTAACAAATCATCAACTTGTCTCCTAATTTCTTCGGTCTCTTTAGGATCAGTTCTATAGGCTGGTTTGTTAGGTAATGAGGAACCAGGAATGAAATCAATTTTATGTTGCACATCACGTTTAGGCGGAAGTCCATTTGGTATTTCAGTAGGAAAAACATATGCAAATTCATCAAGCAAAGGCATAAGCAAATGGTGATCATGCGAAACAGATTCGGTTTCTTCATTCAATAATAACAACTCTTTGCGTTCCATAAATTCATGTTGTTCACTTTTAAGTATAGGAATCAAAGAATGAAAGTTAGTTAAAGTTGCTTGCAATTTAGAACTAGGGGCTGGTGTATAAGGAGCTAATGTGATTTTTTTATTATTTATAACAAATGTATGTGTGTTCTTAAAGCCATCATGCACAACTTTTCTATCATATTTCCAAGGTCTTCCTAAAAGAATATGACATGCATCCATAGGTATAACATCACAAACAAGTTTTTCCTTATAACTATTACCAATTGAAAACGAAATTAAAACTTGAGAGTTTACAGGAATACCTTTGTTTTGATTCAACCATTGAATCATGTAGGGTTCAGGATGTGGAGTAGTAGTGAGATTAAGCTTGTCCACCATAGTTTTGGAAGCCACGTTTGTGCAACTCCCTCCATCAATAATAAGAGAACATACCTTGCCTTTAACCGTGCATCTGGTGTAAAATATGGCCTCTCTTTGTTGATTCGGTTCTTTGGCTTTGACCCCACTAAGAGCTCTCCGCATAACCAATAATTCTCCTTCATCCCCATAATATCTTTCCTCATCAGGTTCATCATGTTCATAAAAATCCTCCTCGTTTTCCTCTTGATCATCATCACATTCAACCAGATTTACCATTTTGCGATTAGGGCATTCGGATGAAATATGTCCTAAGCCTTGACACTTAAAACATTTTCTTGCATTGGATGAATTAGATTGGGTTTGAGGTGTATTTAAAGTAGTTTGGGGCTGTTTTGGGTGATTGTTTCTAAAAGGCCTGGATTCTTGCGAATTGGGTTTAGAATAGGAATTAGGAGTGTTCTTTTGAAATGAATTTACATTGTTAGTTCTTGATGAAGTAAAACGTGAGGTTTCCTTCATTCTATTCCTTAATTGTTTATCCACTTTATGAGCAATATTAATTAAATCATCAAGGCTAGTGTATGGTTGCAATTCTACAATGTTTCTGATTTTTGGGTCTAAACCATTTAAAAATCTTACCAATGTTTGATGATCATCCTCTTTAAGATCGCACCTCATGATCATGGTCTCGAATTCTCGTCCATACTCCTCTACACTCTTGCCATCTTGCTGTAGGTATTGCAATTTGGTAAAGTTTTCTTGCATATAGTATGAAGGCAAAAACTTTTCCTTCATTTGTTTTCTCATTTTTTCCCACGACCTGATTTTATCTTTTCCTTCTCGTTCTCGTTTAGCACATTTGCTAGCCCACCAAGTAGAAGCATATTTTCTTAATTTTAAAGCAACAATTTTTACCTTTCGATCCTCATCTGTATTCTTGTAATCAAATGTTCTTTCGACAGTCCTTAGCCATTCAAGAGATTCATCTCCATCTAACCTCCCTTCAAATTCTGGAATATCAACCTTAAGATCATCTCCACGATGTATAAGCTTTGTGGCTTTGGAACTTTCAGATTCACCATCATCTCCGCCTTCCCTCATAGTACGCTTCAAATGCAGGTAGTCTTTGAGTTGTAGTTGAAGGTACTTTATTGTGGCGTTTTGTTCCGCAATGATTCTGTCCAAATCCCTTGGTTCTTTTTCACCACTTTGAGACATCTTTATGAATGAACGGAATTAAGGCTAGGAGCGTAGCCGTGGCTCTGGTACCAAGATGATATAGGTTGGCTATGTCTCAAAACACAACCAACTATAAACACACGTTTTAAACTTGCAGTTCAAATAAACTGAAATTTTTTTTTATTTCTTTTTTGTAAGTTTGTAACAAGAATAATAAAAGGGATATGTTGAAAAGATCAACTAAAAAAAATGGCTGAACCAAAGATTTTAATTCGATACAGAAAATCACCATGAATTAAAGAAAATGGGCTCCTAAGAATACATTCAATCTCTAGCCAAAAGAATGAAAAGCATAGGAACTTCAAATACTCAAACTAATCCAAGTTAAAGTAAATGCAAAGAAAGAACAAGTCAAATTGCTCAAAGCTTATAATTATTATTAATGAAAGTTGAATGCCCAAAACCAGCAGAATACAAAGCTTATAAACTAAGGCTAATGAACTAGAAAGGAGAAGATACAAATCAGATTGTGCTAACGGCTACATAAATTTATTCTTGAAATATTTGGGCTGAAATACTCCTTGATCAGCTAGCATATCCTCCAAAATTATCTTGCAATATTCTGGACAAAAATATTGCACTCCATTTGCACTCCAACGGCTATAAAATATTCCAAGTATATTTGATCAATATCTGCACTCCATTTGCAAGATGCTGAAATAAAGATATTCTATTTGCACTCCTTGATCAATATTCTGGACTGAATATTTGCAACGGCTCCAAATATTGCAATTATCTTCAAATGATCCTCTTGGTCTATGATGATTCTGGAATAATCACTTGGCTGGTTGTTCGTGAATTTTAATGGGCTTGAAACTTTTGAGCAAAAATAGAAAAGTACAACTCGACTAACTAAACATGAGAAATGATTAAGCTTGATCCTAAACCTGGCTTAATCATTCTAAGACTTTGAAAAAAAAAACATGAAAATTAAATACTAAGATAAACGACTAAAAATTACTGGAAAAAAAAAGTTTAAAAAAACGACTCGAACAATAGACTTAGTTTGACGACTCAAAATTGCTGGAAAATAATAAAGACTAAAAATGACTCAAACAAGAGACTTAGTTCGAAACTACAAAATTAAATGATGATTTGTCATTTGGACCTTGTATTTGAGCATTGGCCAATTGATGTATCATGATGTTAATTTGGGCTTGCACATGAGAACTAGATGTAGGCGATCCTACATCAAATGATGATGATGATTATAGCTGAAGAACTATAATTAAACATACTAAGCTAAACTTTTTGTACACCATGTATGAAGTAGCATCAAGCAATACGAGTACATGATAAATCTATATATAAAAATTACTAATGAAGAAACAGTCATAACACGTGTCAGATTGTAAGCAAAAATTTTCCCGCCCATTCTTCAAGCTAATATGGTAGAAAAGATTGAGTTTTATAACTCATTTCTCAATATAGAAAATATGAAACCATACCTTTCTTATTTCCATGATAAAAGTGGGTAAATATATCTATACAACTCTTAATTAATTATTCATTTCTTATTGAAGCAAGGTAACTTATTTCTAAAAAACGATTTGCCAATTTTAGAAACACAATATAAATATCTTATTATTATAAATTATTTAATAGTTAATATAATTTTTTTATCAGTTAATAAACTCATAATCTTATATTCTTGAGTCAGCAATAAAAATAATTATTATTTCAATAACATCAAAATATTTACATTAAAGATTTTTCAGCCTTTGAAATAACTTCAATATAATAATAAGCCAATGACACTAAATAAACTCAAATGCATAATGATCTAAGACGTTGAAAGTATTACAAATTCAATATCCAAGAAAATAATTAGCAAAATTCTAATGTTCTTACACAGAATATCTTTTCATTATAAAATAATGGTCTCAATTGATGATTGGATTCAACATGCCATGGACGTATATATATCTTTTTATTAATTTATTTTCTCCTTTATAGAAAAAAGATATAATTATTACCAAATAACACCTTTAGTCATATAATTAGCTTTAAATATAAAATGGAATAAATGTAAAGAAAAAGATAGGAAAACTAGAAAAAATATTTAACAGGAAAATGAGAAAAATACAAATAAAATTAAAATATAATATAAATATGTGAGTGAAAATTAATGAAATAATACAGCTCATGATCAACAACAACAACAACAACAATGTTGGCCCATTTAGTTTTGATGATAACGTAAACTTTATTAAACAAACATATTTTGTCTTTGAGATTGTTTTGATAGGTTAAATATCCGATCTTTATAAGGGTCGTCGATGGACCATTAAGCGTTGAAAAGGGATTACTTAGTAACTGTTCCAAGATCAAGTCAGAGTTCGAAGATTGGTCAATCGGAGACAGTGCAGTGTTCCCAGAATCAGCGATCAGAGGAGAAGTCAACAAAAATAATTAGGAAAATAATTTTTATTTTTATTTTTCTTTTTTAGTTTTGTTGTACGGGTAAATTAAGTCTAGAATGCACAAGGAAATCAATTAAGAAATTAATTTAACTAACTCCTAAAAATATTCCTTAAAATTAGGATCTTAAAATAAGTTTTCTTAAATTGTCTTAGCTATTTTTAGCTAAAAGACAAGAAAACTTGGAGTAACTACCAAGCTTTCCTACCACTCTCACGCGTAAACTAACCCTCAACTCCCACTAACTTTGATCATGGGATTATGGGTAGTTTAGATCTAAAAATCTATATAAATGATTTTTCTACAACCGGCACAATTTGGTGATCATTTGAGAGAGATTTATTTTTCCGAAAATATTTGTGCCCAAAAATATTTCGTGAGTTTACAAAATAAAGAGAGGAAATCTTGATTGATTTTAATTGCTAATTAATTTCAAGATTTAATCCTTGTGCTATTCTTGATTTGATTCATCCATTTTTGATAAATCTTGTAAAGGGTTTATTTGAGAGATGTTGTTATTTAGACTTGGGTAAGTCTAAAGAGAGGAGGAGAAGAGTAGAAGAGAAACGGTAAGAGGTTATTGTGAGTAGAAGAGAAACGGTAAGGAGTTACCGAGAGAAGAAAAAGAGTAGAGAGGAGAAGTTATTTTATGTAATAGAGGAGTGATTTATATAAAATAATAGAGAAGAGAAATCCCTAGTGGGTCGTGGTTCTTTTTCCCACGTTAAATCTTGGTGTTCCTTTATAAGTTTTCTTTTATATTGTCTTGAGTATTTTTGTTATTCAAATTCCGCAAGAAAAAGGGCTAAAAATACTCAAAGTGCTAAAGTAACAATTCACCCCCCCTCTTGTTACAGTTCATTGTCTCTAAGTGTTTCTACAATTGGTATCAGAGCCATGTTCCTCATTTGATTAGGAAACCCTGAGAGCCGTATCTTGGTTTATTAGAGATGCAGAAAATGAACGAGTGCATGGAAGAAGGGTACTCTACTCAGAGACCACCAATGTTCGATGGCAAATTCTATACATATTGGAAAAACAGGATGGAGATCTTCATCAAAGCCGAAAATTATCAAGTTTGGAGAGTCATCGAAATTGGAGATTTTGAGGTAACAACTACCAACTCCAATAACGAGACTGTTCCCAAACCTATCACAGAATATGAGAAAGAAGATTTTCAAAAGATGGAAATGAACGCTCTTGCTATTAAATTGCTTCATTGTGGGCTTGGTCCAAATGAACATTATCGCATTATGGGATGCAGAACCGCCAAACAAATTTGGGATCTGCTGGAGGTTACCCACGAAGGAACGAGTGAAGTAAAGCGTTCCAAGATTGATTTGCTCATGTCCAAATACGAAAGATTTGTGATGGAACCTAAAGAAAGCATTCAAGAAATGTTTACAAGGTTCACGAATATCACGAATGAGCTTGTCTCCCTTGGAAGGCTAATTCCCTCAAATGAACAAGTGCGAAAAATCCTAAGAAGCCTACCTCAAGATGATCGTTGGAGAGCAAAGGTCACAGCCATTCAAGAATCTAAAGATTTCACAAAGTTTAATCTGGAAGAGTTGGCTGGTTCCCTTATGACTCATGAATTACATTTGGGAACAGTTGACAGTTCCAGGAACAAGGGTTTGGCTCTGATAGCAAACGATCAAGAAGAATCAGAAACTGACGAGGAAGAGGCAGCCTTGCTGGTACGTAGGTTCAGGAAGTTCTTCAGGAACAACAAGTATAAGAATCAAAGAAACAACAAAGAAAGAGGAACTTCAAATTCCAAAACATATGAATGCTACAAATGTGGAAGTACCGAGCATTTAATCAAGGATTGCCCATTATGGAAAAATGAGAAAGGCAAAGGGAAAGCAAGAGAAACAAGAAGACAACCTACAAAAGGAAACTTCAACAAAGCCGATTTACGCAAAGCCATGATAGCTGCTTGGGGAGAATCCGAAAGCGAGACCGAAACCGAAGCTCCCGTTGAAGAAGAAGAAGTAGCTAATCTTTGTCTCATGGCAACGCATGATGAAAAGGCTAAAGGAAAAGAGGTACTGTCTACTGATCCATTTTCTGATTATTTATTTAAATTGGATAAACATAGATTAATTAGCATGATTTTAGAATCTCACGAAAATTTAGAAAAACAAACAGCCATCTGTCTCAAAACTGAAAAAGACCTTAAAGCATGTAAAGACCAAATATCCTACCTTAATTCTTTTAGGTCCGATGTGCAAACTCGATTCTTTGAATTGCTTGACAATAATGTGATGTTAAAAGAAGCTATAGAAAAAGTTAAAGAAGAAAACATCATGTTAAATATTGAATTGAATCAACTTAAGCAATTTGAGATGGAAGTAAATTATGAGTCTAATAAAGAAATTAAATGTGTCCTTCTACAAATGAAATTAGACCTAGAATCCGCCTTAAAAGAAAATGATCGACTTAAGCTTGAATTAAATTCAAGAGAAAAAGGGAAAATCAAAGAAGTTCCCAAATGGATTCTTAATGCTAAAACCAAAGGAACCGAAGGTCTAGGATATGACAAACATGATAAAAAGAAAAAGGTCTACGTTGATCTCCCAAGTAACAAAGTCTGTTCCTTTTGTGGCAAAACTGGGCACCTGAAACATCAATGTTTAAAAAGGGAACAGCATAACAAAACGAATCAAATATATGTCGATAGAGTTTGGATTAAGAAATATGATTCTTGTATAATCGACATGGAACCCAAGGATGGCTGGGTTCCACCCTCTAACAACTAAATTCGTTTTGCAGGTTCTAGTGCGGGGGAACAGCTCATGGTATCTCGACAGTGGCTGTTCCAAGCACATGACAGGCGATAGATCAAAATTTCTCTCACTAGAAGCCTATGATGGAGGAACAGTGACCTTTGGTGACAACATGAAAGGTGAAATCATTGCAAAAGGCAAGATAGGAAGGTCAAGTTCCCATACTATAGATAATGTATTTTTGGTCGAGAATTTAAAGCACAATCTTTTAAGTATTTCTCAATTTTGCGACAAAGGTAACTCTGTAAACTTTACTTCTGATAAGTGCATCATTTCTAGGAACGACACAGGAGACATCATTCTGGAAGGAATCAGAAAAGGGAACACCTACGTGGTGGTCCTGCACACTGTTCCTAAAACCAGTCTAACATGTCTAAGCGTTATAGAAGATGACCCTCTTCTTTGGCATAAAAGATTAGGTCATGCTAGTTTTTCATTAGTTAATAATTTACGATCTAAAGACCTAGTAAGAGGATTACCGTCCCTAAAATTTCAAAAGAATGAAGTATGTGATCCTTGTGCTAAAGGAAAACATGCAAGGTCATCCTTTAAACCTAAAAATGTCGTGACCACCTCAAGACCACTTGAATTAATTCATATGGATCTTTGTGGACCTATGAGAATCCAAAGTCGCAGCGGTAAGCGATATGTTTTTGTTATAGTTGATGATTACAATAGATTTACATGGACTTTATTTTTATCCAGCAAAGACGAGGCCTTTGATGAATTTGTTGCATTCGTTACTAAAATTCAGAAATCTAGTAACAATCAACTAGTCCACATAAGATCAGATCATGGTAAAGAATTTGAAAATTCAAAGTTTATGGATTATTGTAATGAGCATGGTTTAAGTCACAACTTCTCCGCACCTAGAACACGACAACAAAATGGTATGGTTGAACGTAAGAATAGGACTTTAGAAGAAATGGCTAGAACTATGTTGATTGCTAGTGGTTTACCTAGAAATTTTTGGGCCGAAGCCGTTAATACTGCATGCTAATATTAAATCGCGTCTTAATTAGACCTATCACTTCTAAAACCCCCTACGAATTATTTAAAGGAATTAAATCTAATATTTCATATTTTCGAGTCTTTGGATGTCGATGTTTTGTGCATGTCAATGGAAAAAGAAATATAGGTAAATTCGATGAAAGAAGTGATGAAGCGGTATTTCTTGGCTATTCATCTCATAGTAAAGCATATAGAGTCTATAATAAAAAAAACAATGTGTGTTGAGGAATCTGTTCACATTATATTTGATGAAACTAACTTTATGACAAGTGAACAAGAAACAGGTGATTTTAAAATAGGTCTTGCTGATTTAGACGATGAAGATCTTATACAAAAAGAGCAAGAAGAACAACAACAGGTTCAGAATGCTGAACCAAATCAAGAACAGGAGCCACAGGTAGAACAGGAACAGCCTGCAGTTCCTAATCCAGATATTCCAAGAGATAATCAAGAAGGAAGAAATGATGGTGAACCAAATCAGAATCAAGTCAGTGAGCCTGCTTCCACATCTGTCTCCACCAGAGACTTTGTTCCAAGACTGTGGAAATTCCATAAATCACATCCACTTGACTTGATCATAAGCGACATGAACAAAGGAATTCAAACAAGGTCACAAATGAGAAACTTTTGTGCACACTTTGCTTTTCTTTCAACAATGGAACCCAAGAATCATGAAGAAGCTTTACAAGATTCGGATTGGGTGGTAGCTATGCAAGACGAATTGAATGAGTTTGAAAGAAACAAAGTATGGCACTTGGAACCTAAACCGAAGAACAAGAAGATAATTGGGCTGAAATGGGTATTCAGGAACAAGCTGGATGAACATGGAACAATCGTTAGAAACAAAGCAAGGTTAGTGGTGAAAGGATACAATCAACAAGAAGGTATTGACTATACCGAAACTTTTGCTCCCGTAGCTAGATTAGAAGCTATTAGAATTCTTATTTCATTTTCTGCTTTCATGAATTTTAAATTATATCAAATGGACGTAAAATGTGCATTCTTAAATGGGTTTCTAGAAGAAGAAGTGTTTGTGGAACAACCACCTGGCTTTGAAAACCCAATTTCTCCAGATCACGTCTACAAGCTTGACAAAGCTCTTTATTGGCTAAAACAAGCTCCTAGACAATGGTACGAGAGATTATCTAAGTTTTTGATTGATAACAAGTTCATACGTGGTAAAATTGATAAAACCTTATTCTTTAAAAATAAAGGTTCGAATATTTTAGTTGTTCAAATATATGTTGATGATATTATTTTTGGTGCTACTAATGAATCGTTATGTAAGGAATTTGCTGACCTAATGAGTAATGAATTTGAAATGAGTATGATGGGAGAATTAAATTTCTTCCTTGGTTTGCAAATTAAACAAACTGCTAACGGTATTTATATTCATCAACAAATATATAAAAGAACTTCTAAAGAAATATGGACTAGATAATGCTAAGACAAACCATACACCCATGGCCACTAACATTAGGTTAGACGAAGACTCTAATGGAATTAATGTTGACCAAACGATGTATAGAGGCATGATAGGATCTCTACTATACTTAACAGCTAATAGACCCGATATATCCTTCAGTGTTGGTTTGTGTGCTAGATTTCAATCAAATCCTAAAGAATCACATCATACGGCAGTTAAAAGGATTCTAAGATATTTAAAGGGAACAGATGACTTATCCCTATTTTATCCTAAAAGTGATGTCTATGACTTGAAAGGGTATAGTGATGCAGATTATGCAGGTGATCTTGTGAATAGAAAAAGCACTTCAGGAATGGTACAGTTTCTTGGATCTTGTTTGGTATCATGGAGTTCCAAGAAACAGAACACAGTAGCTTTATCCACTGCAGAAGCTGAATACGTAGCAGCAGCAGCCTGCTGTTCCCAAATGCTTTGGTTTAAACAACAGCTAAGAGATTTTGGTATTAAACTTGAATGTGTTCCTATTTATTGTGACAATACAAGTGCTATTTGCATTTCAAAAGATCCAGAGCATCATTCTAGAGTTAAACATATTCATATTAGACACCATTTTCTTAAGGATAACGTAGAGCATAAAAATATTATTGTTAAACATGTCAATACTAGTGATCAAGCTGCAGATATTATGACCAAACCGCTTCCAAGAGAACAATTTGAAAAGATGAGGTTGGAGCTAGGTATGATCAAGCTTCACTAAAGTTTAATGCTAGTATAACTCCTCAAAACATCTTGAAAAATCGGAAGGGTTCAATCAACCACAACAACCAAGATTGATTATTCAATCATTGCGAGATTTGGGTATGCTTCTATTTAAATTTATGTCTTAAACTTAATCTTGATTGCTTGCATGTTTGAACTGATTAGACCAAGTAGCATAACTTAGTTTATATTATATATTATTATATTATTACCCACATATTATAAATTATTTTCGAAAAATCACAAAAATATTTTAGTTTTTTTCACAAATTCCAGCATTTTATTTTTTATTTATTTCGGTGAGCCAACATTATTTTATAAAATGGAAGACGGATCATCGAGGTGTTTCGGAAGGTAGTTATCTAAATCGACATATTCAACGAATTAAGCTTAATTAATAACCACCCTTACACCTCCTAAAACCGCCATTGAGGAAGTAGTACAAACCCCTCACTACCGTCCCTTCACACCTTTATAACCCTTACACTCATTTGTCCCATCCATCACTCACATCCACCTTACTTGTACTACTCTTGCTAAACCGTCAACCATTAAAAGCACATTTCTTTCTCAAATCCCTAATTTCTCTCATTTTCATCATGAAAACCCCAAAATCATCATCTTCAAGCAAGAAAATGCCGAAATCAACTCAACCCAAGCCATTACAAGTAATCTACCCTGATATTCCACCTTCATCCTCACAAGAACCATCAAAGACCAACACGCCAAAACAATCCATGCATGCCGGAGAAAAGAGAACCCGTGGAACCCCAAAAGGTGCTTCTTCATCCAAACCACCTAACAGGAGCAAGCGCATAGATCCTGACAGCGCGGAAGAAGTAGCCAAGGAGATGTCAGTCGGGTTTGGACTTGACAAATATTGGTATGATTCTACTTTCTTTCCCCAATTTCATGCTATTTTAGAGAATCAGGGTTGGGAAAAGCTAATGTATGATCATTCATGCAACCATATTTACCCAAATTTGATGCGTGAGTTTATCAAAAACTTTTCCATAGAAAATGGTGTCTGCTCCAGTACAGTTAAAGAAATTAAAATTGAATTTAGTAGTTTGATGATTGGCGAGTGGTTTGAAGTTCCTACAGTTGGTTTTGACACTTACTACGTTGGGTCTAAAATTGTTTTTTTCGGGTATCACTAAGAAGACCGTCCTAAAATTTCTTGGTCAGGAAGACAAGAAAAGATTTAGTCACATGTCGTTGTCTCCTTTACACAAATTGCTTTACAACATCGCTCGTAGATTCATTTTGCCCCGCAACTCTAAGCGGAGTGAAGTAAATTTACGCGATGCTACGTTGATTTATTGCATGGCTAACCATATTAAAATAAATTTTCCGTCATTGATGGTGTCTCACTTGTCTGAGTGTGTTGAGAAGGGTCTCATGATTGGTTATGGAGGGTTGTTAACTTGTATTTTTAAGAAGTTTGGTGTACTGCTTGAGGGTCTTCATTTCCCTATGTCCGCAAACAATCAAATAGGCGCTAAATGCCTTAAAAATTTACATTTAAATGTTAATGAAAAAGGAATTTTAGAGGACCTCATAGATGTTGAGGAGGTTGTGTCTGATGAAGAAGAAGTTGAGATTGAAGAGGAGGTTGAGGAAGAAGAAAAGAAAGAAACGAAAAAGGAGGATCAAGGTTGTTCCCTCTGCCAGTACTAAGGAGGCAGAGGTGAATGAGGATAAGAAGGAAGCTCCTTCTGAGGGGGAAGCTTCACAGGAGGAACTTGAGGAGGTTGACTCCAGTGATAGTTCAAGTGATGAGGAGGTTTCTAAGCCCATTAAGGAGGATTCTAAAATCACTCCAAGGAAGAGTAGGAGGCTTGCTTCAAAGGCTAAGGTTGGTAAGGATGAAGCTACGTCCAATCACCCTACCAAACAAACTGTTGATGCCCCATCTTCACCTAAACCAGTGTCACCCATACCATCACCACCACCATCACCAATAGCCACTACTCCACCACCATTTACATCACCACCCACACCACTGGCTTTGATAGAGACTCCTCCCCCTTTTCTCTAACTCCCATTGATCTTATCCTTGGTAAATTTGATTCCTTGCAGTCTCAACTCATTGCGTTTCAAAGTGAAGTTCGTGCCTCACTATCTACCATTGCTGAGCAACTCACCGACATGGAAACACGTCTTGGTGCAAAGCTTGACACAGTGGAGGTGCAAACTGAATTTGTTGATGAGGAGCCTGCTGTCTGATCCCTCCTGCTTCTATTTTCAATTAAAAATTTAATGTTTGGTTGGCCCATTTTATAAGTAATTTCTAAACAATATTTTCTTTTGCTTTGTATGTACCAAGCTGGGGTACAAAACAATTTATGCTTTGTTCATGCTACTAATTAACCCACTACTTTTTATCTTTTATATATCATCCTTTATTTTCTATTCCCATGGTCTATGATGTTTGAATGCGTGCTTTCTTGGTTTATGTTTGGCATTTATTTTCTTAGTTTGCTGCTTACTATCTTAATTTGTCTAATGCTTGCCTTAGAGATGTGGATTGATTTACACCCCTACTTTTTGATTGATGCCAAAAGGGGGAAGAGTAGCAAACAAACTTAATTGAATGCTTGTGAATGCTTATGTTTTGCTTAATCTTGAAAACTGATTCTTTATCTTGAGTTCTAAGTTCTAAACTGATTATTGATTCTCTGTTTTGTTCTAATAACTAAAACCTAAGACTTAAGGTTAACTTTAGGTTATTTTAGTTTGTTCTATATACTTAAGGGGGAAGAGTAACAATTTGTTGACTTACTGTTTTGATATTCTTACACTTCATATGAAATGAATTACTTGTCTTATGAAATGATCATCATGTGAGTACTTATGGATAATTTGATTAATTGTTGTTTGATATGATTTATTAATTGTTGTTTTATAAAATTTACTTTGCCAAAAAAAAAAAAAATATATCACTCTGCTTATCTTTGATTCTTATAACTCATGATACTTTGCGTTACTTAAATTGTTGTGCGTCTTATTTTATGTTTTTATGTTTCTTAGTTAAGTTTCTTAATTTATAAGTATTTATTATAGTTATATTTATATTTATGTTTTGTCTTGTTTTAAATTTAAAAACTTAAGTCATGTTTAACCACATGATTTTCGGAAAAAAGTTTTAAAAATTTTATTTATTAGAGTAATATGATTACATGAGAGTTTAGTGAATTATTTGTAACGATTTAATTTACTAGATTTAGTTGAATGTGTGTTAATCTCAAGCATGTTCATTATATTTGTTTTACTCTATTTTTATTAAGTTTGTTTATAAAGTTTGTCATCATCAAAAAGGGGGAATTTGTTGGCCCATTTAGTTTTGATGATAACGTAAACTTTATTAAACAAACATATTTTGTCTTTGAGATTGTTTTGATAGGTCAAATATCCGATCTTTATAAGGGTCGTCGATGGACCATTAAGCGTTGAAAAGGGATTACTTAGTAACTGTTCCAAGATCAAGTCAGAGTTCGAAGATTGGTCAATCGGAGACAGTGCAGTGTTCCCAGAATCAGCGATCAGAGGAGAAGTCAACAAAAATAATTAGGAAAATAATTTTTATTTTTATTTTTCTTTTTTAGTTTTGTTATACAGGTAAATTAAGTCTAGAATGCACAAGGAAATCAATTAAGAAATTAATTTAACTAACTCCTAAAAATATTCCTTAAAATTAGGATCTTAAAATAAGTTTTCTTAAATTGTCTTAGCTATTTTTAGCTAAAAGACAAGAAAACTTGGAGTAACTACCAAGCTTTCCTACCACTCTCACGCGTAAACTAACCCTCAACTCCCACTATCTTTGATCATGGGATTATGGGTAGTTTAGATCTAAAAATCTATATAAATGATTTTTCTACAACCGGCACAATTTGGTGATCATTTGAGAGATATTTATTTTTCCGAAAATATTTGTGCCCAAAAATATTTCGTGAGTTTACAAAATAAAGAGAGGAAATCTTGATTGATTTTAATTGCTAATTAATTTCAAGATTTAATCCTTGTGCTATTCTTGATTTGATTCATCCATTTTAGATAAATCTTGTAAAGGGTTTATTTGAGAGATTTTGTTATTTAGACTTGGGTAAGTCTAAAGAGAGGAGGAGAAAAGTAGAAGAGAAACGGTAAGAGGTTACCGTGAGTAGAGAAACGGTAAGAGGTTATTGTGAGTAGAAGAGAAACGGTAAGGAGTTACCGAGAGAAGAAAAAGAGTAGAGATGAGAAGTTATTTGATGTAATAGAGGAGTGATTTACATAAAATAATAGAGAAGAGAAATCCCTAGTGGGTCGTGGTTCTTTTTCCCACGTTAAATCTTGGTGTTCCTTTATAAGTTTTCTTTTATATTGTCTTGAGTATTTTTGTTATTCAAATTCCGCAAGAAAAAGGGCTAAAAATACTCAAAGTGCGAAAGTAACAATTCACCCCCCCTCCTGTTACAGTTCATTGTCTCTAAGTGTTTCTACAAACAACAACAATAATAATAATAATAATAATAATAATAATAATAATAATAATAATAATAATAATAATAATAATAGTATTATATATATATGAAAAAAATATAATGGTTAAAATATTACCCAATAACTTTCATATTTAAAAAATAAATAATTTTACATATTTTTTATACAAGTATGTAATTAAATCAAGAATATTTGTTTAATCTTCGTGCAAAGCACGAGTATCTATCTAGTTAGCATAAATTACCTTTATATTTAGGAGAAATTGTCTAGAATAATCCAACTTAATTATGATTTATTCACAATAATTACACCTATTGATTAATCATGAATAACCCCAATTTTAAGAGGTGTTTGTATATAATAAACTTGGGTAACTCGATGAAATGCTATAGTAAGTAATTCAGCAAAACAATAAATTGAATATTAATTTAAAATTAGAGAAAACTTTTGAATACTTACATAAAAAATTGTAAATAATAAAAAAAATCATAAATATTTTATTAGCTTTTTTTTTAACATTTTTTTCGACATTTTGTTTTAATTTATCTTTTTTTAAATAAAATAAAACTTGCTATAGACACTAAAAGAACACAATTTTCGACTAAAAATTTCTGACTAACCGAAACAGTCGGAAATTTTCGACTGATTTTCCGACTGACTGGCGTTAGTCGAAATTTTAAATTGACTAAAAAAGAAAAATTATAAATTTAATATTTTCGACTAATATCCGACTGAATTTTAGTCGGAATTATTTCCGACCAAGTACCGACTGAAAATGAGTGGGAATATTTATTTCACAATTTTATGCCTAATTTGGCTTCCAATGATTGTGAGCCAATTAATTGTTTCTGCCAACTAATAATTTTGTTTGCTTTATTAATTTTCATTTGCAATTTTATTATTATTATTTATTTTTGTTTTAGAAATTTGTATTTATTTACTTAAATTTGTATTAACTGCTTTTTTTGGTTTGACTAAAATGCACAACACCTATTTATTTTCTTTAACTTGTCTTACTAGTTTAATTTGTCACAACTCGAAAAGTATACTTTAGTTGATTAGTTTAATTTGTTTATCTTGTTTGACTGAATCTCCTATTGTTTGTGTATTATTATTTTGCCTCTCGTCATTTATTCACTCCAACTAATACTATTCTAGTATGACCAATTATATATTAATACAAGGATCATTTACCAACAACAGCCACCAAGTTTCCTCAATTTCAAATAAACAGCCTCAAACTTCGTTTTTTACCAACTACAGCCACCAACTTACAAAATGTGACATCGATACAGTCAACTTGCCCCAGCTCCACTAAATGACCGGTTATTACCCATTTCTTACCTTTGACCTAGCTTTGACCAGCCTTTCAACCCTTGAGTGAACCCTAGTTAAAAAATTTAACCCAACCCCCAACTACCCATTAAAGTTTTCCCTCTTTTTAAACCCCCTCCACATTTCCTTTTCTTCCATGCCTCACCTTCCTCTTTCTTCTTCATTAATCTATCTTCCTTCATTAATCACGCATTTATTTCAGGTATGTTCTTCCAAACTCCCCTAATAATGTTCAGTTTAGGTTTAATGGAAGATCAGTTTTTTTTTTCGTCTTTGTTGTTGGTTTTTTTTCTTGTCTTCTCAATTTAGGGTTTTCTTTTGTAGATGTCGATTTCTCCAGTCAACTATGAAACACGCATGGAATGTTACTGTGGCTATGATGTGTCTGTGCAAAGGGGATGGACTCATCAAAACCCCGGTAGAAGATTCGTGGCCTGTTCTAACTATGATGCTCATGCAAACATTAGGAGCTGCAACTTTTTTAGATGGGTTGACAAGGATATGACAGAGTGGCAGAAGGAGGTGATCTTGCAGCTTATGGATGAAAGAACAAGAATCCAGAGGGAGGTTGATCAGCTGAAGAGGAAGTTGGAGTTGGCTAACAAAAAGCTAAGGAAGACAACAACTGAAAGGGTGATGATGAAGATGTTGTATCCGCAGCGTGTGTGGAGGTTTGGTCTGGTCATTAACACAGCATTTGGGGTGATGACTTTTTCATGGGTTGCCAGCTACTTTATGTAAATGTTATTGAAGGTTGTTGTAGGTTTAGCATGATGCTCCTTTTGCTTGATTATAGAGCATCATGCTATATTATGTAGTTAGTTAATGAAGTATGGATGTATGTATGGGGGATTTTTTTGGGGTAAATGATGATGATGTATGGGGAATTTTTTTGTATGATGACAGTTAGTTAATGATGCTGGGGAGCATCAATTGAATTATAATATATTTTGGAAACAATATGTTAATGAAAGTACCAAATTTTGACTAAAATGTGCCTCATTTTACACAAAACTAACTGCCTAAAATGTTTGCAAAAATGACAGTTAGTTGAAGTTACAATACATAGTAGTTTCAATAAAATACATAGCCTTGATTAGTTCAAAATTAATACATTACAACCCTTCACCTAAACACAAACTGGTGTAGGGCTATCAGGATACTCATTAGTTTCTAAAATGGTTGATGATTGAGATGCTTGTGTCATAGTGGATGCTTGTGATGCTTGGGTAGATGCTGCTAAAACTGCTGCTACTTTTTCTTTTTGTTTTTCTCTTCTTTCCCTCAACTTCACAGCCCAATCATCCTTCAGAGGAGGTCTTCCTCCCTTCTTCCTTGGTTCTGTTGGTGCTGGTTGTGTGCTTGTACATTTTCTTTTATTGTGCCCTGGTTGCTTGCAAAACGAGCATCTATTTTGTTTACCAATTTCTCTACCAGCTTGTTCAGTACTTACATTCCCTTTTTGCTTCTTTCCCTTGCCCTTCTCATCTGGCTCCAATCTCCTCTTCTTCTTAGATGGCCTTCTTGGCAGCCTTTTGTATGGTGGAGGGTCTGGCCGGTTGTGTGGGGTCTTCTCCCAATCAGAAGCTCCAGGCATGGGCATGATTACCGGAGCATAAGTCTTAGCATAACATGTCTTGCTGTAGTAATCATGAATGAACTCTTCACAGTTGCCCCTATTGTTCATTATTGTAGCATATGCATGGTGGCAAGGAATACCTGTCAATTGCTACCTAAAACAACTACAAGTTCTCTCATTCAAATCAACCAAACAAGTTTTTCTGGGTGCGCACGAGTGAGGCCAAAGTGCGCTGGAAAGACTTGTGTTGGTCTGTGGGGCTAGTCTACAGTCTCCATGAGGTAGACATCGTTGGTGCGTTGGGCCGGGGTGTTACAAATGGTATCAGAGCAACCCTGCGACCGTGGCTGACTGTGTGTCCAGTGCACCGAGCGGGGGAAAAGATCCTGAAATATCGGTCCAACGAGGACGTTGTATTCTTAAGTGGGGGTGAGTGTGATACCCTAGATTTAGCTTGAAAAGAGATTGGTAGACTACTTATATCAACAAGGTGCATCTTCTTTTCTAGGGAGCCCATTTGCTAAGAACTCCACAGTTAAACGTGCTTGGTGGGGAGCAATCTTAGGATGGGTGACCTCCTGGGAAGTTTTCCTGGGTGCGCACGAGTGAGGCCAAAGTGCGCTGGAAAGACTTGTGTTGGTCTGTGGGGCGAGTCTACAGTCTCCATGAGGTAGACATCGCTGGTGCGTTGGGCCGGGGTGTTACAGTCTCTACAAGGTTTCAAGACAGCATTGAAAGACTCACACATATTGTTCAATAACATGTTGGACTTACAATCAACATCAAATGCATGCCTACTCCATACACTTGCTGGTATTGAAGCCATATAATCATAAGCCTCTGCACTCAAGTCCTTCAATTAAAGCATTTTCTCCTTGAATTTTGTCTGCAGTCAAAGAAATTCTAACAATGAAATCCAACTGCCCTTGTAAGACCAACTCTGTTTGAAAAAAAAAACATACCTCAGTTGTTGCTTTAGCAGCTGCCCACAGCACAAACTTGTAGGCTTCACCAAACCATCTCTGTTTGAAATTCGCCCATAAATGTCTCCAACAGTACCTTGTGTGTGCCTCAAGTACAATCTCCTCCAATGCCCTTATAAGCCCCTATAAAACACAAATAAAATACATGATTTCATGAATGCTTTCAAGTACAAAAAAAAGAACATGAGGTAGAAATACCTTCTTTCTATCAGACATAAATGTGTAGCCTTTTCCATCAGTTGTGCCCAAACATTCCTTAAGATGTGTCAAAAACCAGGACCATTGTAACAGGCGAGACAATCCAGGTATATAATTCACACTAATAATTATGCTTACAATAAATAGTTTGAAAGTCTTAAATTCCAAATTGTTAAAATTCACTGAAATTTAAAATCGATTAAAAACACAAGTTCGAAATATTACAATTGAGAGAATAAGACATATTTTTAGTTTTTTTTTTTTTTTTCTAAAATCGTAATAAAAGCATAAATACACCATGATCATTAAAGTTACCAATAACTAAAATAAAACGAGGCTAATTCCTTGATAGAGAAAATAAATGTTGCGTCCTGGATCGAAACTTGAAGCTAAACCTTCCTGCACAATACTGTCATCCATGATACGGATGTCAGCCGTTTGAATCGGAATCAGCGCCTAACGCCAAGTACAAACTACTCAACAATGCAATACTATGACAATCATAATATATTCACAAGATATGCAAAGTACATTTCAGAACTTGATTTTAAGTTCCTCGGTTCTCGTTTTTCATTTTCAGTTCTCGAATGCTTTCAACAAATTTTCACATTCATCACATGAATGTATATAAATATCTTTGCTACAGTCACCTACACTTGGTAACTATAAGGTTCATCTGATGGATCTAATTAATTAGATCCCAAAATCACATTCGCACAACACACATAATAATGACTTTCTGATATATGTAAGGGTCTGGCTAGAGGAGGAACATATTCCAAACTCTAACTGTGATGGGAGCCGTCGCTCCACCAATCTTTATGCTCGAGCTTCTATAGGATGGGACTCTCTCGGTCCCCCTGTCTTACCCCGCATTTCTACGTGCCGGGAAACACGGGCGCCGGATTACACGCCGGTCCGTGGTTCGACATTTCCTTACTATCAGAGTCATTCACCCAAGAACACATAAGTTTAAACAAGGCTCCATGTTATCTATTTCACATTGCTATAAATCGACCCTAGTCTAGTCAAACTTCAAGTCAACATCCTCTTAGGGAAATAGTCAATATATTTGTTAATTCAACAATTAAGAGATTATCAATAAATAAAATTTCACCAATTATAAAAAGGTTTCAGAGGCTATATAAATTCTCTACAAGACTATACAAAAGTATAAAACAAAAGGAAAACATTTCATAATATTTATGAAGGAATTTCCATCGATTAAACAAGTAAATTAATTAAAAACTCATAATAACCAATTAAAATATTATAAAATTATTTTAGATATGTAGAAGTTATATGAAGTGAGTTTTAGACCAGAAAGTTCAAGAAAAACGAGCCTATAAATTGTAACTAAATTGTTTGACCAATTTACCGATAAACCGACATAAAATTGTTGATGTCCTCAAATGTCCACGAAAAATTTATCCAAGAGTCCTCATATGATCCTAATGTATATGGGAGTGTCTCATAAAAAGTTCAAGTCAAAAATAGTCCATTTCGTATTTATTTTATATTTTATCGGTTTAGGATTTACCTTTTTATTTAAAATTCACAAGGGTCAATAGATGGTCTTATAAACTTATCCAATAATGAAATTTTAAACCTACTGTCCATATAAGAGTCTCATAAAAATTTCAAGTCCAAAATAGTCCATTTAGTATTTATTTCATATTTTAGCATTCTACGTTTTATCGGTAAGTAGTAAAACACTTAATAAAAATTCATAGATAAATACCAAAAGATTATATTCTGGTCCAAACTTGTAGAAAACATAATAATATGATTTTATAAACTATTTTATCCATCAATATTATACTTAAGCCCCTTTGATATATTAGAACATATTTTATTAGTTAAAATTTTCATAAATAACTATTTTAATGAAATAACTTTAAGGAAATAAAATTAAGTGATTTTCTAAATTTTATCTATTGTGGAGTTCATATAAAATACATTCCGTAAGTTACTAAGCTCACACAAAATTCATTCACAACAATAACATCACAAAAGCACCTCAAAACACGTTTTCTATGCATGTTAACATAATAGAAATTTCATAAAATTTACATGCATGAACATTAAATTGAAAATAGACATAATAAACATATATCCATCATTAATATCATATAAATGAGAAATTTTCAGATTTATATATATATATATTCTTTTGTGACTTTAATTTAATACCGATTTCGGGTAATAATCGCAATACTTGAAAATTTATAATATAAACATATGAATAACATTTCTATCATTAATATATATAATATCATAAATTTTCAATTTATAACATCCATATTACTTCAACTTATAATAAACACCTTATTTTTACTTTGAACACAAAAATGTGTTATTGTTACTTTATGTGAACATGCAAGGTAAAATTTAATCTATCTAACATATTGTCATATCTTTCACATACTCAAGTAAATATAATATAAATGTCACATAGTAAGAAGGTTAAGAAGTGTGTACCATGAGCCACCAAGGTTGCAAGAGATATAATAAGAAATAAGAACTCCAAAATAAGAGAAAATAAGCTCCAAGAATAATCTTCAAGGTTTCAAAAATAATAATCCAAGCTCCAAAATAATAATACTAAAACCATCATAAGTCCCTTTTCGGCATGTCTTACTAAAATGCTCATAACCTCTAGCTCCGAACTCCAAATCCAATTATTCAAGTGTCTAATTGCTCACAACTCCAAGACCCATATTTCTTAACAACAAACTATCGTAATAAAATGAGAAGAAGAGGGTCAAAAATCCACAAAACAGAAAGTGTTTGAAATTTGCTTACTCTTAGCTATCCAAAATATTTGAGGGCAAAATATAACCTTTCATGCTCCAATTAATGCAATTCTTGGGTCTAAAATATGAGGAATTCCATGTACAACACCACCATAAGGTTTATTTATACATGCATGAAGAGGAATATGGGTAAACACTTCAAGTTGTATTCATGTATAAAGCTGACCAAAAAAGAACAACAAGTTGTGAATGTTTGCTTGAAGATGAGGGACTTATATAGCTTATATATGTGCGTGTGAGGTATCAATGGAAATCTTAGGATGTCTACAATATTATGGTATAAAAATATGAGACACTTATCAAGAGAACTTGGGATAAAAAGGATGATTTGTTGAAGGTATACAAGCTGCCAGAAACTATTGTGATGAAGTGGTAGAAAGATGGGGATGAATCTCCCATTTCTGGAGGGATATAAAAGCGTGTAAGGTATCTATAGAAAGCTTAGAGTGTTTGGAAAAAGTTCCAAGTGGTAGCACTCAATTATATAGGGTATAGCTTAGGTAAATTGGGGTATCTTTCAGACCCTGCAAATCTGACTCTAAACCTGACCTTTGTTCATATCTACACTCTTTTCTTTAATTATAGCACAAGCTACCTCAATCTAATGGTTTGGTATCTTCAATAACATGCATGTGGAGGATATGGTAAAAGATGGGGTCAAAATACACTCATTTACTATTTTTAAATGATTTTAGAAGTAAGATGCTAGTTTTGAAAAAAAAAATTCTGAAATTCTTGTTTTTAGGAAATAATGTATATTTGTTTGTCAACAATATAAAACCATAACAAAAACTATGTTTTCAAATACCAACAAACTATAATAACATTATAAAAAGCTTCTTTTTTTTTAATATAATGTTATTAGATAAATATATTTTGTTTATTCATTTATAACTACTTTTATTAAATCACTTAAAATGAGCTTTTGTTAACATAGTTTATTTGCAAATAATTAAAATTTTCTAATAATAAACCACATTAATATATATATATCAAATCAACAAAGTTTATAACGGACATAATGTTATTTTAGTAAATCAAATAAACTTTGATAAAACTAAGTACATTGGAAATCTTTACTTTAGTATAACAATAACATTTAACAAAACAAAACTTCGTTTATTCAAATATAAAAGTTTTATGAATTAAACTCTCATCATTGTTGCCACTAAAGGATAAATAATTTGGTAAGTTAATTACTAGCACAAATCATTACCAAGACTATTTAAGTTAAGATTATAAGAGGCTTTAAAATAGTGCTATTAAAACCATGTTTGAAAAATCCTCCACATCCACAACTACCCATGCCAATGGGTATATATTATTGTTCCCATCCTTTCCCACTACTGTAAGGCATATACTAGGATATGCCTCTGTCAAGTGACAGCTATCCATACCAATAATGGGCCTACACCCAGCAATAAAGCCATCCAGTACAGGCTTGAGGCAAATGAACATGCTTTGAAATATGGGCCTCTCAATCCCTGGTAATACCTTTACCAGTGCTGTACTACTAGGATTGTGCTTCCTCACAGCATGAGCATAGTCATAAACTCTCTTGTACTGATCAGCACCATTTCCACACAACATAACCTTGGCTCTTGCCCTAGCATACCAACATTTTTGATAACCAACAACTATTCCAAAGTCTTCTTTGACTTTGTGCTGTAAACCCTTAACTAAATCCCATTCAGAATATCTCCTCCAAACTTCTAAATACCTTTCAGCTAAAAACTTGGAAGTAAGCTTTCTAGTTTGATGTTTATTCCAGCATTGATGCTCTAACCTACAAGTCTTAAGCTGCATGCTTTCCTCTCCCCTCAATTTACTAGCATGTAAATAAAATGTACAATTCAATTTCTCACAAGTACACTTCACTCTTTTTCCTCTAACCTTATTCCAAGCACACTTGTCACACCTATCTACACAAAAAGCATCAAATCTCTTTGCAAAGTTGTGCAAAGAATAAAAATCATACTTGTTTTCAATGGCATGTTGCTGTACAGCAAGCCTTAAAATCTTGACATTAGGAAAAACTAAACCAGCTCTTAGTTTTATTTTCCTTGAAAAATCAGTATCAGGATTGAACAGAGGATACTTATCTGAACCTTCCTCTAACTCCTCTGACTGCAAATCATCTTCATCTTCCTCTTCATTCACATCAGCAGGTTCAGGTATGTTTGAACCATCATTTTCATTATTTGTTGAATCAAATGTCCTATTAACTTCCTGCAGGACAGTGTCTCCTACATCCTCAGTGAACAAATCATCACCAACATCACCCTCAAAATCATCATCATCAAGATCGAGGTCTGAATGGGGCTGCTCTTCATAAGTTAACTCATCATCATCAATAAATAGGGCTCTCTTAGCCCCAGAACCAGATATCTTACCTTTTCCCTTATTACTTGTGGTTGTCCTCTCACTAATTGGTGGATCTACCTGTGTTTGTTGAATTGGTGGATCTACTTGTGAAGGTGGAATATGTGGATCTACTGGATCTAGTTGTGCAGGTTAGGGTTGAGGTGGTGTTTGAGAGGGAGGTGGTGCCTCAGTTTTAGGTTGAGGTTGGGGTTGTGCAGGTACTGTTACATTCTTTCTTGGAGAAGGTCCTCTTCTTGCTGAGTGTTTTTTTTCTTGGAGTCACTATGTTTACAGATGGTTGGGGAGGTGGTGGTGGTGGAGGAGGAGGAGGAGGAGGTGTTTGTCTTTTCTTAGGGGTGGCTGAATTGGAGGCTTCAACTGCCTTCCTCTTCACAGGAAGCTTCTGTCTTCTTGAAGGTGGTGGAGGTGGTTTTTGAGAACTTGGTTTTGGTCTCTTAGAACAAGGTTTATGAAGGGGTGATTGTGAATAGTCAACAACAATTAGTTTAATGTTAAGTACATCCAGTACCTCAACATCAGGTTCCTTTTGTGGTCTCCTAGAAGAATCTAATGAGGGTGAGGTCAAAGGCTTTCTTCTTTTACCAATATTAGGCTCTACCACATTTGCTGTATTTGATGTGGTCCCCTTCCCAAGATTCCCTCCCACTACATACAAATCTACAAACCCTTTGGCATCAGTACTTTTAAAAGCCTCAAATACATCATCATTGTCCTTAAGCCTTTTCCTATCCTTATCTAACTTCATACCTTTCTCCTTAAACCATAATTGAAAGGAAGACTTAATATTCAATGACTTTCTAACCTCTGCATAACATTTTTTAACCCTAAAATCACCTATCCCAATTTCAATACCTTCATGAACAGAAGCATTAACATACAGGACCTCATTATGTTCATTAACAAATTGATCACCATAAAAAACCCTTAGCTTCACAGAGTTAGACATCTGAATATAGAAAAAAAATAAAATCAAGCAAAATTCAAAACAAACCCTAAAATACAAAACATTTGAAACAAAACAAAATGGAATAACAGTTCACATAAATTCATATACCAACAAAAAACCTAAAGAAAAGAGAATGAAAGAAGAACTTACCTTCAATGGAGGATGTTGACAGTGACGAGTTGCAGGTTACAGGAAGTTAAAGGTAGTTGGGGGTTGAGTTAGGGGTTTAACAGAGTTGAATGGTGTTTTCTTGAAAGAGTTATGCTGAAAATAGGGTTCAATCATGCTTGGGTAAGGCATATTATGCACTGTATCTCGAGTGTTACTTTCTCTTTCAAGATCAATGGAGCAGTTTGTGGTAATGTCGTCCCTTCAAGAGGCTTACGCCAGGGTGATCCGATCTCTCCCTACCTTTTTATAATCTGTGCAGAAGCCTTCTCATCATTGATTTCGAATGGCATTGCGAGTCGTTCCCTTCATGGGCTCCAAATCTGCCGTGGTGCTCCTATTCTCTCACATTTATTTTTTGCAGATGACAGTATTCTCTTTGCAAAAGCGACGGTGCAGGAGTGCTCGGAGATTGCTAATATTATTAGCATTTATGAAAGAGCGTCTGGTCAAAAAGTGAACTATGAAAAGACCGAGATATCGTTTAGCAAGGGTGTACACAGTCAGCTGCGAAAAGAGATTGTTGATATGCTTGGGGTCAAGGAGGTTGATAAACAGGAAAAATATCTAGGGCTGCCTACAATCATCGGTCGGTCAAAGAAAGCCATCTTTGGAGCGCTGAAGGATCGGATTTGGAAAAAAGTGCAAGGCTGGAAAGAAAAATTCTTGTCGAGAGCTGGCCGTGAAATACTCATCAAAGCAGTCATACAAGCGATTCCGATATACATGATGAGTATTTTCCGAACTCCTGATGGACTTATTGATGACATCCATTCCATGTTTGCGAAATTCTGGTGGGGTTCGAGCAATGATAAGCGAAAGATTCATTGGCACAACTGGAGCCATATGTGTCTTCCAAAACATATGGGTGGTATGGGCTTCAGAGATTTAAAATGTTTTAACATGGCTCTACTTGCAAAACAATCATGGCGTTTGTTGGAAGGATCCAATAAGCTGCTGCTGGATACTTTGAGAGCTCGATATTTTAAGCATTCTTCGATTATTGAGGCATATAGAGGTTATGACCCAAGCTATACATGGAGGAGTATTTGGGGAGCCAAATCTCTCCTCATTGAAGGGTTAGGATGGCGTGTGGGCAATGGTTATAGCATTCGTGCTTGTGAGGACAGATGGATTCCTGTGGATGGGAAATTGGTAGCACATTCAGGGACCCAGGTACAATCTGCTGATTTTCTTGTTGTTGATTTCATTGACCATGAGCGATTTTGCTGGAATGTTGATGCGTTGGCAGATAATTTTGATCCCCCTATTGTCAATGCTATTTTGTCTATTCCTCTTTCCAATAAATGGCCGGTTGATAATCTGTTTTGGTGGGGCAACAAGAATGGGGTGTACTCGGTGAAAAGCGGCTATTGGCTTGGCAAATTGGGTCATCAAGGGGCTGCTACGAATGTTAACAATGATGTTGATCGAAAGCTTTGGAGGGTTATATGGAGTCTAGCTGGGCCACCAAAAATTCGACACTTCTTATGGAGTGTGGGTAAAGGTGCGCTAGCTACAAAATGGGTCTTGTTCCAAAGATACTGTGTTCCTTCCCCTGTGTGCGATAGGTGTAATGCTGATAATGAAACCATCTTACATGCTCTTTGTGACTGTCCTAGCATCCAGTTGATTTGGGATCACCACCCTGCAGCTAGACGGCTTCGTGATGCGCCTAGATCTACTGTGAAAGAGTTCCTGTTATGGCTGTATGACCATGTCACTTTGGAGGCTTTTGAGTCCTTATGCTCTACTCTTTGGGCCAGTTGGTTTGTTCGAAATAAACAGGTGTTCGAAGGAACGGTGTGTGATCAAGTTAGTGTTGCTGCTCAATTTAATAAGATGCTAGAAGACTACAAACTCTACAACTCAAGGGTGGCAGTAGCTCAACAAAGTCATATCCTCAAGTTTCAATCTTGGTCTCCTCCGGAGAGAGGGTGGGTAAAGGTGAATTTCGACGCTCATGTAGGTAGCCCTTTGATGCGGGGTTTAGGTGTTGCTATCAGAGATCACAGTAGAAACCTTTTGGCAGCGGGGGTTAGATCGTGTAAAGCAAACTGGGATGTGGAGACAAGCGAAGCCATGGCTGGACTGTTTGGTATTAAATTGGCTCTCCGACTCGGCTATGATTATATCCAGCTCGAAGGGGACGCTTTGACAGTGGTTCATTCCATTGAAGACAAGAAAGAAGGCTGCTCTCCTTTACACCATGTGTATGACTGTATGTTTAGCTTGTTTTCTAGATGCAAAGGCTTTGGGTGTAGTTATGTTAATCGTGCAGGTAATACCGTAGCGCATTGTGTGGCGCGATGGGATCCCGGGGTAGCTAATGAAAAGATTTGTATGAACCCTTTTCCCCAAGGCCTCATAACCTTGGCGGAACTTGATCTCTAATATATATACCTGCAGGTTTATCTCAAAAAAAAATATTTAGGCAGTTTTTTTTTCCATTTCGTATTGATCAAGCTTGAATTTTAGATTTTAAAATTACTATTCTAATTTTTAAACTCAAAAGCAATATATAATGTCGATATATCTCTAGTAAAATGAATGCGACGAAGGGAGTATTCTGCAGCGAGTGCATAATAGAAGAATAAAGTTTATAAATGATTTATATATCTGTACTATAGCTCTTAAGACATAAAGTTTGCAGAAATAGATATCTGCAACAAAATCTGTAGTTCGATCATCGATGCATAGTAAATTTTTATTTTGATATTTGTAAAAAACTAAACAGCCATATTTGTGCTTGGGCTAATACTAAAAAAAAAAGATAATATATATATATATATATATATATATATATATATATATATATATATATATATATATATATATATATATATATATATATATATATATATATATATATATATATATATATATATATATATATATATATATATATATATATATATATATATATATATATATATATATATATATATATATATATATATATTTTTTTTTTTTTTTTGGCAAATGATTTGTATTATATACCAAAAAGATACATACAGACGCTCGAACAGGAAATTAACTCCCTCGAGCCACCAAAAACGCTAACGCTCATACAAAAAGGCGAGCGTTAACCCAAAAACCCCAAAAAGCTACCTACTAGAAACAAGCATGTCTAACATTCTACCCTGGGCTCTCCCGGCCATCCTAAACTCTATACAATCAACGGCATCCTTCAAACTAATGGTGTGTTTGTCAAAGACCTTTTTGTTGCGTTGCATCCAGATAACGTAAATCATCTCGGTCCAGAGACCCACAATCAACTTAGCCCGGACGGTCTTCTTTTTGTTTATTTTGTTCATTTGAAGAATCTCGTCTTGGAAGTTTGAATCATCCAGCCCTCTCGAAAGGAAACTGAAAACTCTAGATCTGATCTCCTTTGCATTCACGCACTCAAAAAACAAATGCTGGGTAGTTTCCTGTGATCTGTTGCACATGACGCACGTGTCATCAGAAATGTTCATCCATTTGCCAATCCTATCCTTTGTAGCTAACCTATTTTGGACGGCTAGCCATGTGATGAAGCGGGCACTCGGACTAGCGAAATTCTTGATCATTATATTCCCCCATGGAACTCTAGGCTCATCCTCAATAAGCCGCTCGTACGCTCTACCGATAGCGAAACTGTTTCCGTTGGTGACTTTATCCCACCCTCCAATTTGATCCAAAAGACTCCTCTGCTTGATGATTTTTTTAAAACACCAGGAAGCGTGAATAGACGGAACGACGTTCTGAATCCCCTGTGTTCTCAGGTAGTAACTGTGGACCCATTT